>JAOPGA020001165.1:0-42443 GCA_026419775.2 Acrasis kona | reverse complement strand
GTCGGTAGTCTTGATTTAAGAACCTCCTTTTCTGTACAATTAGGCGCACAATTAACACTTTTGTGACCCTCCCTCTTTTCTAGAATAAAAGCAAGGGGATGTAGGACTATTGAACATATGAATAGCTTCAATGCTGCAAACACCATAGGATTGATGTGTTCAAAAGAATCGTCCGCGATAATAAACAAAAATCCGAACGCGACTTGTACGATAGCCAGCAAAATATTCCAGCAAACCTTCACAAATACGTGTACTGGGGCACTCTTTATGGTCTCGTATTCATGATCGTTATAAAGAGGGTGAAGCATGCTTTCTGTGGTGTCCTATTTTTACCTTAGCTTTACAAAATGTCAAAAATACCCAAAAAAACAACTATTCGAAGACGGATGAAATACCCACGTAAGACACAAGATAAAACAAAGTAGTTATAAGATGGTTTGTTCATAATCATCGTTTATCTCTTCATCAGAATATATTTTTCTAAATTCAAGATTTTGATTTGACTACAACTTCTCCAATACAAGATGACTTCGTACCTTTCAATATCTTCCCTCTAGCTTTCTTCTAATTATTGGATGCACCCACCCCACTAATACCCTAGATGCACTGTATTGATGAGACTCAAAACCACTCATATCAATTACATATATAATCTCTTTACCATACATTGCACCCGCTATTTGATTGATCTCTGTCATGTCAATTCTGCCTTCCCTAATCAAAGCAGGGTCTCTTTTGTATGGAACACCCAACTCTTCTGCCTTTGCTTTCAATGTTTTGAAATTTGCAACGTCTTCTATTAAGAGCTTCTAAATTAACAAAGAATGCGAAATGTTCGCTCAAATATCTGCTGTGAGTAGAGAATGAATTCAATTTCTAATGTAAAGTTTTTATTAGCACATCCTCAAAAGTTGAATTGCGTTTGTTATTTAACAAATAGAATGTTCTAATCATTTCTTCGTAGCCCTCTAGTGCCGTCATTTGATATTCTATTTTGTTAATTGAAAGAATTTGTAATAATCTTACTTTTAAAGTAGACCATTGTGTTATCGGCTGTAACAACCACCGGAGTCACGCTCTTTCCTTGCCGAGCAATCTTTAGGTATTCGTCGTGATACTCATGCAAGTCTACGTTACAATCATGTGTAAAATTTGTCACCGCGATGAACACCCTTCTGTCGGTTGACACAATTACAATGTGTAAAACATCATCACTAAAGGTCCCACACAAACTTTGAATCTCAATGCGTTGATTGATGCTAATTTTAATTGGACCCGTTGACGCCTTTTTGCTATAGACTAAAATTTGAGGACTTTTGTTGACAACAACTAGGTTGTCACCAAAATTAATTTTACACGGAAACCCACCAAGATTAATTTCGGTGTTCGTAGTAGTATCAAGATTGAAGACAACATTATTAGTGAAAGTGAACACTGCAACATTTCCCGAACAACTAATGTTCTTTACTAAAGTGTTGTTCTGTTTGAATTGAGTCATGAAAACAAAATGATGTTCAAATTTATAGACACTGTAATCACTCATTAAGAAGTAAATAATCCGTGGAGTTGACGCCATCATGGTAACTCTTACAGAGCCGGAATGATTCGGATTGGAAAACCTTAGCGCATCAAAATATTCGACGCGCTCCAGTTTTTCAGAATTTTTAAATGTATATACTTGAGTTCCTGCTAAAATAAATGTTCTACCATTACAGCCAACAATTTGAGTAACGGGATAAGTTGAATTTAGACCTTCAATCAACTTCAAATCATGAAAGTCCATACCAGCCCACACACTGTCGTCCTCTAATGTTGTTGAGAAAATAGAAGGAAGAAAAACGTACCGAGAACAAGATAGTGCGTCGAACACGCAAATGAATATAACCTGACGGCATGTACGTATTGCGTGGCCGTGGGACGGCCTATAATTAATATATTTTGTGGGTTGGTGGGACCGTTTTTATTTTCATTAAAAAACCGTTCAATGTAGGATTCAAATGTTATTTTTGTTGGTACTTCAACGTTGTTTTCTACTTTTATACTTTGGGGTAGCGTTATCCGATTCACTATGCTTGATTCTCCAATAGATTTAATTCGATGGTTAAGGGGCATTTTAAACGTCCTATTACCAGACCTAATTTCTACTGTGAGTTTAATAACTACAGGAAGGGGTCCTTCTCTGCTTATTGAGAGACTCCCGTCAAGTATTCCCTCTTTTCTAATGTACTCATCGGGCAACTTGAATGTCACCTTCTCTATTATTTCTTGAACATTATTGTCTTTAACTATCTTCATTATCCAAGAGTACTTGTCTTGAGTTGCTACACATTGGTGCCATACAGTTAGGTCGAGGATGTTCCTATTCATCGTTCTAGCTTTACAATTTTTATTTGAAGCCATCAAACAAAATTTTTAACTCGACCCAGATGCCTGCGCGCCATGATTTCTTGGACTTATCTATCCTAAAGGTCTGCGTCTTGTGCAAATCAATACAACATGACTGTTTTCTGGATGTTATAGGTTTTAGCTTATTACAACAAAATTACCAAAAAGCAGGGGCTGTATTGATTTGTTACGTTATTATTTGGGATAATGATGCTCCTTGGGTGACAGTATCCTCTATGTTACAGTTTGTATACTTGGAGGATTATCTATTCTACAAAATTCATAGTTCATAGTTTTCATCGTATGTACCATTCTAACAACAACATAATTTCTATCATAGATTTGAAAGTAATAGGAAACTATGGAGCTGTCACTAGCATTCATGATAAAAGACATGAAACCGTTAGCAAAGGTTACGGAAATACTTGAAGGGTTTGAGGCAACAATAAATATCATAATATTTCGATAAGAATCATCTTATATTAATCAATTATATCCAGTAGGAGTTTCTTAAGAACTAAGATAGATTTAAGTTGGAGTGATGTCAGGAGCGACAAACAACATAATTTAACATAGCTGATTTATTAATGAAGATTTTATTGTAGATTGTTAATCTTTTATAACATAGCAGCAGCTACAGCAGCGGCAACACCACCTACAGCAATTTTCATTGCACTGTTGGACTCTCTTGCATTGTCATCTCCTGATTCATTTTGAGTTGGGGATTTTGATGATTGAGAGGTTGGTTGTGCGGTGGATGATGAAGTAGTTTGAGGACTGCTTGATGTTTGTGGTGCTTTAGAAGTTGGTAAACTGGTTGAGGTTTGTGGTGCACTAGTTGTGGTTAAAGGAGACGAACTACTAGGTGCTTCGGGTGCACTGGTTGTGATTTCGCATCTGTTCGAAATAGCAGTAGAAGATTGAGAGAATTTCTGACCTCCTTTCACAACGGTTTCAATTGTTTGACATTCAGTAGATGAGGAGCTGTAACATGAGAAAATGACATTGTTGACAATATATTGGGCTTGTGTGAATGCGCGAGTCTCGACAAACTCAAAATCTCTGTTATATTGTTTAAATACATGGAATTTACTTCCTAGAGTATTTATGAGATTAGGGTTATAGTAGTCGTTAGCAAGACGGTCCAATTGTTGACCACCACCAATGTTAACAGTCTGAACGAGAGCTCCAGTACTAATATCGAATGCTCTCAACTCCTGACTTGTGGACGAACCATCATATTTTACGATTCTGCCTTGTGGGAAAGAAATCTCAGACCCATAAGAAGTGTAGTTACGTTGAGCACTGTAGCTGCTGAAAGTAGCTGGATCAATGGTTACAAAGTATCTGTATGTGCTATAGTCCAAAATGATTAGACCGTTCGCTTTTGAGTAGAAAACGTTGCCGAAACGATTTGTAGGTATTTGTAAAGTCTTCTCTGAGTTGTCCTCGATTCCAATTCTTGTAAGATACCATAGAGCTCCGTCGGTGTGAATGTAGTAGAAAAAGTTTTCGTCGATGGCTGCAGTTGATCCTTGAGGTACTGCTATGATATCATCAGATGCCTCCTTTACTAGAGTATTAACTCCGGTTGCGAGATTAACCTTATTGATTTTCTTTTGCGTTCTTGTGAAGATGTATCTGCCCAAAGGATCGATAGTGCGTAACGAAGCAGTGTTGAGAGCGGGAGTGATGGGTACACTGCATAATGGGGTCAAATCGTTTAGTTTGAATTTGTTGACGGTTGCACCAGATCCAGGAATGTAGTACATAATGTTACCATCCGAGTTGAGGGAATAAGTATTCAGCAAATCCTGGCCTAAGCATATAGCTATAATACTAGCTATTAGGGATGCAAGTAGAATGATGCGTTGATTCATTGCTTTGTTTCAATTTAGCTAACCGTAGAATGCGTTAGCTTTTTATACCTATGCGGTGGAATTCTGTATAAACTTAGAATTCTCCTCACTTGCCAAAGTAGGAGTATATTATGTTACTCATCTATCCCGCCTGTAAAAATAATGCATTTAATACAAAATGAGAATAGGAAAATCTCGTATGCTCTCTATTTCCGACAAGATTGTAAGTTATAAGGAGTTTTTGAAAAAGCCGTGCTCTCTTCGGAGACTTCAACATTCCATTTTTTACAACCTTGGCCCAGCATCATATTTTGCCCACCAAAACGTTTCGGAAGAGTTCCGGTGCGGATTGAACTGTTCAAAAAGAGACCCAAATTTTGGTCCACAATCAACCATCAAAACAATTTGAATCATCTGGTGTTGAGAAAGCCTACATGTTTAAATAATGGTAGAGACAATCTTTTTAATAATACTTTTATTATGGAGCTACAACTACAGCCTTAAACAACAGTCCAAACATCACATTTGACTGTTGTATTTGAAGCGTACAATGTTAAGATATCAGGTTGAGTTGTATTCTGAACAATGTTGAAGATGATTGTTGGCGAAATGTCTCCACGGTAGAAGAAGTGTTGTGCTCTTGACGTCAATCTTGATACTGTTTGGCAGTATGGGCGCTTCTTCTTGTTGTCGCTGGGTACATCTGGTAAGTGCGAGTATGAAAGATTTGTTAAAAAATCATTTTTTATACGCGTTAAGCGTTGTAAACCAAGGGTATATAGCCAATCCACTATTATCTAATCATATCCAACCTTTCATAAAATTCCACAAACCTTTCCGCGATTACCAATCTCTGGTTGGGATAAGAACTCTTCACCCAACCTCAATTGTTCTCATTAGACCTATATGGCGATGACTCAATCTAAACGTAAAGACTTTGTTTCTCTCGATCAGGCGTCGGATCATTGACACCAGGAAGATCTTATGCAATTTTGGATATCAGATCAACAAGATGTGCAGACGCTAACAGAATTGTATCTTTTGTAGCATCGGCCAACCCAAGCTACGACTTTGTTGAATCATCAGCCAGTTGCACCAACAACCTTCAATCAAATGGCATTGGAAACAGCACCTTCTTGCAAGATGGAAGTGGTTGCAGATTGTCAAGACAGATTGATGTAACCGCCGCAATCTACGCCGATTTGGCATTCCAAGTACGTTTAAGCGAATCATCTACGTGATGAAGCAAAGCACCAAGAATATGGCCATATGATTTACTCGTCAAGTGTGACAAAAACACAGTCCATCTATCAAAAAGTTCATTAGAAGTGAACAAACCTATATTGTTTGCAAAAGATCTGGAAGCTATTAACGAGTTTAAAGAGGTTCGCTCCAATGTCCAAGACCCTGAAGCAAATGGAATTGACATTGAAAAGCGATTTCAGGATAAAGGAGACATTTTCGTCAAAAGGAGACATTTTTAGAAAGATGAATAAAGACTCAAGTTTTATTAAAATCAACTACCTATATCATCATCACTGTCAATATTGACGTTACTCAAACTTGTAGAAAGCTCATTTAACTGTGTATTGCGTGGTATATGTCGCTGTGGTTTTGGCCACTTGAGTACAAAATCTCCATTCTTGATACTAACATCAGCAAGAAGCACTTCAACACATGAACCTCCTCGCTTGCAGTCTAAAATTCTACCCATCTGAACATACGGCTCCTTGTCTGATAGAGCAACACAAATATCATCCTTCTCTACTACACCATTTACTCTWAATGGTTCTTTTTCTCGGATAATACCTATCACTGGCGCTCTATTTACAGCTACTAGGCGGGTTTAAAGAGTTGAGATAGCTCTTCTTTGACTGGTCACAACTCTACGAAACCATTTTGTTCTAATTTTATGATTTCGGTAAAAGGAGGTATTTTTAAATGTCACCTTTATCCTGAAATTGCTTTATTGAGCAGTTTGCAAAAAAATGTAATTTAAAAGTCAAAACGAATGGAGTCTGTATTAGAGTTTATATGTACAAATTCGTAGTGCTATGCGTTTCATTAGCGCTATCCTCTGACGTGATTTTCGATTTCGTCCATTCTCTCCGGTGGCTTCGACTTCCTTTATCCCTGTCTCCAAGTCCTCCACTCTGTTCCTTAGACTAATGAATTCCTCATTGTCATGAACGGCGGAGTTTTTGTTGTTGTCGGTGGATCTTTTTTCCAATCTAATTCAGCCGAATTTTATCATGTATCTATTTGTGTTACAAATTCTTAAATTAGGGCGTAATGCAATAGATTGTAGCGATGTTTGACTGCGTTATCCTCATATCAACAATTTTGAGGGATACTGCCAATCTCTCTTATCTCGCTTTTGTAAATTCTCTTCTTGTTGGCACCAAAGCCATCCGCATTAAAACATTCTTTGCTGCTCATAAAACTATCATTTGATACTCCAACCAAGTTAGTTTTTTATTGTAATAAAAGTATTAATAAAAGGAATAAAAATACATTTCTAATTTTAAAAATTATCTATTTATATTCTTTAACGTTCCAAATCGATTTAAAGCGAAAAAATAGTTTGTATTTATCCAACGTATAAAAAACACAACAATGACACTAGGACAAACACTTGGAAACAGAGAAGTACCACTTATCCCCAAAAGCCATGCCATGCTTTGGCTAGTAATTAACGTTTTCACAGGAGGTCTTGGAAATGTTGGTGCAGGTCTTGAGGGAAACCACAAAGATACCGTTATCATTGGAGTGATCCAGTTCTTGATCACTTGGGTCTTCTGCTGGACTTTCGTATTATTCTTCGTAGGATGGATTTGGGCCCTTTGGTGGTCTTTCTTGATCGTGCAAGCTTCTGAAGGAAACCCAACCGCACCAGGTCCTTTAACACAAACCACAAAACCAGCACCTGTAGCCGCAGATGGAACAGCATACTACACTACTGCACCCGCAATGTCCACTGTATAAATTTAAATAAACCTTTTATTTTGTTACATAACGTCTGACAATACACTAAAAACATTCTTATTCACACCCTCTTCTTCCTGAACTTCATCGCTGTCGGATTCACTTTCTTCCACTTCCTTGTGTCTTGCACGGTCGTCATTGTCCATTTCCATTCTTTTAACACTTTCTTCATCAAAAGAGGTGGTGTAGGAAGCCATCAATGATTGACTATTATTAGAGTCTGGAGGAGTGAAACACATCAAAACACGTCCATAAAGTACATCTCTTAAAATCTCATTGGCTGCTCTATAAACATCAGGTCTGGCCCTCTTTGGTGTGAAATATCTCTTCTTGATGGCATAAGCCTCACAAAGCGCCCACGGAGACCACTCGTCGAATCCATCTGGCAGATCGCTCAATCCATAAATCAATTCTATAGGTACCCTCTCTGACAAATATCGAATGGCACTATAAGGTTCGCGTGTTTGTGAAATGGGATATAATCCACACAATACCTGTAAGGCACGTGGCATGTCGACAGCAGGAAATACAAGACCAGGAGAGTCGCACAACCGAACATGTTTGGACACAAAGTAGGTTTGGAAATGTTTAGTGTGACCTGGTGTATACGAAGCGCTTGCGACCGTCCTTCCTACCAATCCATTCAGCAAGCATGATTTACCAGTATTAGGATGACCGATGAGTCCGACCGTTACGAATTCATTCTTGGCTACTTGTTGTTTTGGTGCATCGTTTGGATCTTGTTGTTGATGTTTCTTTTGCTTTCTTTCTGCTCTCTTTTTTAATTTTTCTTGTCTCCTCTTTTCTTCCGGATCCACCTGACCTGATTGAATTAAAAGTACATCTTGTCTTTTTTCCATTACTTGATCCCAGTATTCTGGTTTGTCATGCAGCTGACTGCACGTCTTCCATATTTGATAAACTAGATCTTGGTCAACTAACTTTTTTTTTCTTTTAAACCTCTTTTTTTCGGCAGTGATGTCATCATTTGCTTCATCTTGTTGTTCGTCGGCATAGGAGGAAAATGTAACGACATGAAGTTTTGGATAATTTACTTGAAACCATTCCATCCACAGCTTCGTAAAGGAATCTGGAACTAAATCACATTTGTTTAGTAAAAGTATGAGTGGTTTGTCCAACTTGTGAGTCACGTAGTGGTAAAGACTTTGTGGAAAATGAAAAAGTGGATGTCTTACATCTGCAACGAGTAGCAGTAGATCTGAGATTTCAAGGGTGCGCCATAATTGTCTCCACACGTTGAGATTTAGTTCAAAGTAATTTAGTTCCATGTTCGATTCCTTTAACTTTAATAGATATTTGTCGAAGCAATCTCGCTCTTGCTGCTCTAGATCATTCTTAGACATGTTATAATCCCACGGTGGTCTGACTGGCATGTCGACAGCTGTATAAATATGATCTTTTAATTTTTGTTGTATTAAATCCCCCTTTTCGTCCTTATATTGCGATTTCTCTTCCTCGGTTGAAGTCCGGAGTAGGGGTAGTCTACTATCCATTATGCGCTGATCTATAACCGATCGAGGCTCCTTCGCGAAAAAGGTCCTCAATATTGACTTTTGATCTGTTACCATACTAGTAACGTTGTTGGTGGATGTTTGTTCTGGTTCCGATTGCTTTTTATCCCCCTCAGAATCTGTGACCACATAACTTCCCCAATCATATTCCTCTACCTTCTCCCTCTTTTTTTGTCGTTTTTCCTGTAATTGCTTCTTCTTTGCATGAACATTGAAGGCCTTCTTGGTCATATTTTTAATTGAACATCTTTGTTTATAAAACTGTACTCAACTGTCGTATGAGAAGCTCCCGCTCTGACTTCGAATTTCAACAAGCTGTGGGCGAGGGTAGCTTTGGTGTTGTGTATAAAGTCAGAAGGAAGGGTACGTTCCGAACTATGTGAAGTGGGTAACAGTCAAAGTTGATGACAAGATTTATGTAATAAAAGAAGTTAACATCAGGGGCTTAACAAAAGCTGAACGTGATGACACAATAAGGGAATGCCATGTGCTAGCATCACTAAACCACGCTAATGTGATTGGTTACATGGATTCTTTTGTTGACGAGGAGACGAGTAAACTCAACATAGTCATGGAATTTGCAGAGGGAGGTACTTTGGATGAGTTTTTAAAAGTAAAAATTTATAATTCACAAACACTAATGGATGAAGAGGCATAGCGATAAACCCATTCCTGAAGATGAGATTTGGAGATTCTTTATACAAACACTCTATGGCCTGCATTGTAACAAAATCTTCTAAATTAACATTAACATCTAGACATACATAAGCAAAAAATTATTCATAGAGACCTCAAATCTATGAATTTGTTCTTGGATAAAGAAAACAATGTAAAAATTGGAGATTTTGGTGTTTCAAAGGTTCTGAGCAATACTAAAAGTTTGGCACATACTATGGTTGGAACTCCTTATTACTTGAGCCCAGAGCTATGCGAAAACAAACCTTACAATGGTGAGTACACATTACTGAAACAACTCAAACCTTTCAGACAAGTCAGACATATGGGCATTGGGTTGTATTCTATATGAGCTCTGTACTTTCAGACATCCATTTGAGGCTAAAAACCAAGGAGCATTAATTTTGAAAATCATCAAAGGAAAGTTCGATCCTGTCGGTTCACAATATTCAGCTGAACTGAACAACATCCTGAAACAATGCTTGTGCCGACAAAGTGGACTAAGGCCATCTGCTGAACAACTTCTCTGTAAAGATATAATACTATCGAAAATACATGATCAAAACCTACCAGTGGTTTCTGTTCCACGCTCACCATCATCTCCAGCAGCGAAAGAAGCTTCGAAGCAGGTACCAATTAAAAAGCCAACCCATCCATTAGCTGTAGATGTAAAACCTGTTGCGAAACAAAATCCAGTACAACCTAGTAGACCTATAATTAAAAGACCAGGTAGCGCTCGTATGGTGAACAAGAACCATCCTCCAATTATTAGTGCACCACCCAAAGTTATGATACCAATGCAACCTGTAAATGGCCCGCTAATCCTAAAAAAGAAGGTAGTTGGAAAGGTTCCCTCTAGCAAACAGAGGGAAATTGACTCCGTAAAAAATCTTCCAGCGACAATAGTGAAAAGAAAGCCTGTCCAAGATGAAGTTGTACAAGAAAAGGAAGTTGAAAAAGAGGCAAAAGAGATGTCTGCACCACCTGCACCAACTAAAGCTATTACTGTTGCAGTACCGGCGGAGGAGAAGCAAATAGAAGTAGCAATCACAACAGATGATTCGGATGTTGTAAGGCAAGAGGACGAGGAAGATCAGCAAAACGAATCTGTCACATGGAAAATAATTAGCGACGATGAACAACAAACAGATAATGTTGTAACAACAGTGCAAGATTTAAATCATCTGTTTGATAGAATAAACAACCTGCACAACGACGCTGCAAAAGTCAAAAGTGAATACGTCCCTCATCTAATTCCAAAACACGTCTTTGAAGAATGTTTTGCATATCTCAGAGGACTTATTGAGCAGGAACAAGAACAGGACGGCGAGCAAGATAGAGAAAAAGAGGACAACAGGGATGAAGTGTTTGCTGAATTTTTGAGGGAGCATACTGGCATGGAACCTGATAACATTATGGGTGAATTCTACATTCTTAATTTTATACAAGAAGAGATTGACAAAGTACAGGAGACGATCAATAATTCTTTAGAGCAGACGTCGTAAAACAACTTTTATTCAATAACGTTTATACTATGGTACATTTCTGCTTTTTATTGGCGTTCGCGCCTCCTGTGCTGTCGGGCTTCCTTTTTTGCGCCATGATTGCGTTCACTACAATGTGGAATGATTGATCTACATTGAGCCTTAGCTTTGCACTGGTTTCTAAATGTTTAATCCTCCACTTGGCAGCAAGTGCTTGTATTTCGGTCTCGGTTACTTTTTTATCTGACTCGTTGCAGTCACATTTATTTGCTGCAATGACGAGGGGTGGGAATTCATTGTCCTTACAACGAACAATATGCTTGTGAAATTCGTTGAGTTCATCAAAAGTCTTCCTGTTCGTTAAATCAAAGACTAAAACAAAACCGTCCGCTGTTCTCATATACTCATCTCTCAACGCTTTGTATTCCTCCTGACCTAATAAATTTAGTATAGACCCATCATAAAACTAACCGGCAGTGTCGAGAATATCGAGCATCACCATAGTATCTTCAATCTTTATTTGTTTTTGATAAGAATCCTCAATAGTAGGATCTGCGAATGTAGTAAAAAATAACATGTTGTAGGAATCATTTACCCCAAGTCTCAACAAATTGATTCTGAACAAACTGAATGGTAAGGCAGGACTATATAACAATCAAAAAATGAAATAAACAAATATATTACCTTCCCTACACCTCCCCCACCACAAACAGCAATCCTATAATTTTCAACACTCATCGGTCACAACAAAAATTTTCAATAAAATGTCAATGTCTACTTGTCACTCACTCAACTACCAGAATGAGTTCTATCGATGTCCAACGTTGATGGGTGCACCTTGTATGGGCAAAAATATTATATTATGAGGAGGAGAACATAACGACAAAGAGAATACATTGTTAAGAGTATTTTATAATTTTATAGAAGAGCTTCCTAACCGACTCAGCGTACTCATTCAACGATTTATTTACATATTTTTCTTTTTAGAAATTTGACCTTTTCATTTTGAACTCGTACGTAAGTATTCACGTGCTGTATAATATAAATACAGATTTGCCGCCCAGCATGATGACGGACACAAAATGATCAATCATTGGACCTATTACAATATAAAAGTAGCCAATAGCAAAAATCCAAAGCGACCAACCAAAAAGCTTCATTAATTTTTGGCAACAACTTCATAGAAAAATCAAGCCAGCCGGTAAGAATATCCTCTAACCTTCCTCACCAACCACCAACTAGACAAAAGAAATGAGCGTAGAATCTCGTGAAGATAATGTGTTTATGGCAAAACTCGCCGAACAGGCAGAGCGTTATGATGGTGAGCATAATACACACTTATTGACCATGTTAATAACAATATGATAGAAATGGTCAGCTTCATGAAGAAAGTTGCTCAAATGGATGTAGAGTTAACCGTTGAAGAGCGCAACCTCTTGAGCGTCGCATACAAAAACGTCATTGGTGCCAGACGTGCCTCATGGAGAATCATTTCATCGATTGAACAGAAAGAAGAAAACAGGGGCAACCAACTACACGTAGAAAAGATTAAGGAGTATAGATCAAAGGTTGAGAAGGAGCTCAACGATATTTGTGAGGATATTTTGTCCATCCTTGACGAACATTTGATCCCAAGCAGCAACTCTGGTGAGTCTAAGGTCTTCCACTACAAGATGAAGGGTGACTACCATAGGTACTTGGCCGAGTTCACCACCGGTGACCAACGCAAGAAGGCTGCCAACAACTCCCTAACTGCCTACCAAAATGCCAGCGATATTGCCAACGCCGAACTAGCAAGCACTCACCCAATCCGTTTAGGTTTGGCATTGAACTTCTCTGTCTTTTATTACGAGATTTTGAACTCACCCGACCGCGCTTGTCAATTAGCCAAACATGCTTTCGATGATGCCATCGCCGACTTGGACACTTTAACGGAGGAGAGCTACAAGGACTCCACCCTTATCCTACAATTGTTAAGAGATAACCTTACCCTTTGGACCAGCGACATGCAAGAAGGCGAACCAGATAAGGGAAATGACGGCACAAAGTTGCAAGACGCCGATGACAGTGATGAGGATAAGCAATAAATGTTTTATTTTTTTACTTTTATTGTTTTTGTTGTTGATGTTTACTTTTGTATTCTATTGTTGTATGACGTTTACTGTTTGTACGGTAAGTCCACTTGATGTTGACGGTAGTGCTTTTGAGCTCTGATGATGAGGACTGATTATGATGGGAAAAATATTTATTCAATTACAACTGCAAATACATCATCTACACTCAATGGGGTCATCGGTGTCAAGGCCTCTGGTTTTGTCGCACAAATGTACTGGAATTCTTGTTTGTATATCATCTTTGTGCTTGCAATAAAACTTGGGATCATGGCATAGAATAAATTGGTAATGGTTGCAATGGTTGCCCAATCGAACACATATTGGAGAACTTTCCACCACTTGTTTAGCTCCTGTCCCTTCACAAAGATCGCTATGCGGTGAGCGTTTATGCTCATTGCCAAAGGTCCCGTGATGAATGATAACACGCTGATCACTTGAAAGATAAAATTCCATGTCGTGTTGATGGTGGCAATCTCTTGTGCGTCAATCCAATAAGGCGCCCATGCACTGTTGTACAGGAAAATGATGAGTGGAGTGTACACGATCAAGAACAAATGTGCAACTCCAATGTAATGGGGCCATATCACCTTGATGCCCAAGGATATGGTGCGGGTAAGACTTGGTCTCACATTTCCGTTGAAAGTTCCAACTATTTTGTTTAAAACGTAAGGAATCTCAATTAAAGCGAGTGCGTGTCTCTTGGCTTGTTCGAAACGATCCTTAAGACTTCCCCAGTAGGTATCTCCCTCGACAGCGTAGCACAAGACTGGATGAGGTAATGCCTCCACTCTCATCTTGTCTCCGTAGTGGAAGAAGCACTTCAAGAATTGATGCCAATCCTCGGCGACGCAATCTCCATCCCAACCACCTACATCCCTAGCGCAGTTGAAGGACATTGAATAAGTGCTGAACGGAAGTACTTCATTCTTCTTGTAATTGTACAAGTGTGAGAGTTCGTGCATTGTGACGACGGTGCTCATCAAACGAGTGGCGGCGGGAACTGTGTCAAAATTGAGGAAGTTGACCATTGGAGCCTGGTATACACGAGTGTGACGGTGAGGGTCTGTGCAATATTTAAAGTTCAAAACTTCAAAGTGCTTAATGTGGTGGACGCTATCGGCATCACAAATGCTCACACAAACATTTTCAGTGCGTAACTGTCTCCGCCGTACATCTGGAACGACTGCTTTACGGAAAGCATGTGCTTCGTTGCTGCTTTTACCGGGCATTTCGCCAGGGAGGTTTGAGGGATGGTAGTTGACAAGCATGCCTTTGAACTTTCCTTCATATCGTTGTAGTAGTTGACGAACTTTGTCTTCAGCCTGCTCTCTCTCCTCCATTGCCAGGACAACAATAATGTGCGTTTGTGCCAATGAACTAGCTGCGATAGCACCAATAGTCTCACAAAGAACGCTCATGTTCTCCTTGTAGTTTGGAATTACCACATAATGAGTAATGTCGTCCCAATTTAGATAATTCGTAGTGTCCTTACTTCTCTTTACTTTCAATGTATACTCTCTGAACCAATCCTTCTTTTGTGAGTTTTGAATGCTCGTTATGGCGTGATAGGCGTAGTAAGTCATGTAGCTCGTGAAGTACAATTGCACGAGGCAAAAGAGGTTGGAGAAGGTGAAAAAGTAGAAGGTATTCCAAAGCGACCAATATACTATCATTATAATCGTCCCATAGAACAGTATGGCTGGCAGGCATCTGAAAAGCTTAATTAAGTGGCGCTCCCTTCGATAGGGGCACATCATCCTCGTCGGAGGAACAAAACATCAGAAACAGGGTATTGTATCTGTTGCGGTACATAAGTGCCAACCTTCTGATTGTGACCGATGTTAATGGGTGCCAAGGGTACTTTGTTCGACATCTGTTTTACGTTGATTAATTTGGGTTGGATTATACAGCTTGTCGTTGTTTTCTTGGATGCGCAACGTTTATTACCACGTTCTAAGATACGTTTGGAGCCAACCCATTCTTGGAGGGGCGATTAAAAATCGAAGGAGGAGGATTTTGGGTGCTCCATGACGTGTGAGAAATAGAACACCGTTGAGAAAGAGTAACAATTTAAATATTAAAGAGAATAATTTTTTATTGCCCATTTGCATTTTTACACGCTCACTACTAAATTGATTTAATGTTCACCTCCTATTATGAATGAGTTAGTTAACAACAGATAAAAAAATCAAGGTGCTACCTTCTCTGAAATGGTCGTCGGGGGAGAATACCTTCAAGATAACCGAAGCGATACACAAAAAGATGCCGACATTAACTTTGCTGGATCCAAGGACTGGTACTGTTATGTGACGTCCCATGAATGGAATGCGACCGGATGCCATTAGTCCGAACTTTGTTGGGTGTGGTGGTAGTTTGGGTTGGATTGCCATTGCTGTATTGTTCGAAAGTTGACTTTTAGTTACAAAACAGTTGAATTTGTCCAAAAACGATTGACGAGTTTGTGTCTATAGTACTGAACTAAAACCTGTGTTTGTTGCATTAAAGCATTCCTATCATTATGAGAACAAGCCAGATTATTTCGCTTCAATATTTTTTTGTAACGATCAATCAATAAAAACGATGTATGAACTGGTCGAGAATAAGATATCGCAGCTTCATGCACCCTCCCCATTGTTCGTAACGTATTTTTCGATCTTTTTGGTTCTGCTTATTATTTTCCAATACATAGTTGGACCTTTGAGTGCAAGATTGTTCTCTACATACAATAAACTCAATAAGTTGGACCAAGAGGAATGGAATAACAAAATGTTTAGTAATTTACATGCTATTGTACTTTCATTATTTGGGACCTACTTATATTACACAAGACCTGCCCTAAAAGATGACATGAACGTTTTTTATCACGATGAGACATGTTCGATAATGGTTGCTTTTAGTTTGAGCTACTTTGTAATTGATACCTTCTTGGTTGTAACCCACTTCCCACGGTTTGGTGGAGTCTCAATGTTGTTCCATCACGGTTTCATCACACTAGCAGCCATAGCCGTAACCGCATACAACCAAGCAGTCATCATGAGTGTTACGGCATGCTTGACAGAGTACACCACAATGTTTATCAACCAAAGATGGTTTTTGGATAAATGTGGATATAGAAAGAGCACCGCATACGTAGCAAATGGTTTATTAATCTGGTTGTTATGGTTGATATTTAGAGTTGGATACAGCTTCTACCTCTTAGAACTTTTATATGTTAGATGGAATGATTTCTGGTCCATGCCATTACTTCTTGGCGCACATTTCGTTGTCCAGTCCACAAATTTAACGGTTCTCAATATGATGTGGTTCTACAAGATCACGATGGGTATAGTGCGGGTGTTGTTTAAAAACAAGAAAGAGAAACATCTGGAATAAAAAAGTGTTTTGTAACAAGTTCTTTTAAAATACAACTGTTGAACACGTCACCTAAAAACATGGTGGATCAAGACTTGTTAGTTTCCTATGTTGCATTATTCACACTGGCTGTTATTCCTATATACTTTGGAGCCCACCAGTCTCTAAAGCCATCAAAGGTAACCACACAAGTTTAAAATGGCTGCCCACACTCACTTTTTAGGTTGAGGCCATGCAAGCCAAAGACGCGTACATGTTTCCTGTGATGGGATCCATTGTTCTGTTCTCACTTTATTTAGCTTTCAAGTTCTTATCAAAAGAATGGATTAACTTTTTAATGAGCGGTTATTTTATGGTGCTTGGTATCGGTGCAGTGAGCGCGGCACTAGAGCCTTTCATTTCAAAAATTGTACCTTACAAATGGAGCCAAAAGAAGACAAAGAAAGAAGTTAAATTCACCCTTCCCTTCTATGGAGAAGTCAAACTATCATATGTTGATATCATCGGAGGCTTTTTCGGTCTAGTAATCGGAGCATGGTACATCACAACAAAGAACTGGGTGGCTAATAACATTTTCGGTGAATGTTTTTCACTCGTCAGTATCTCACTCATTCAGCTTGGAAACTTTAAGGTAGCAGCCATTCTATTGGTTGGTTTGTTCTTTTACGACATTTTCTGGGTATTTGGAACAGACGTTATGGTCACAGTTGCAAAGTCATTTGACGCACCAATCAAGGTTGTGTATCCACG
The DNA here is from genome assembly GCA_026419775.2 of Acrasis kona. NCBI lineage: Eukaryota > Heterolobosea > Eutetramitea > Acrasida > Acrasidae > Acrasis > Acrasis kona. Next base: position 25,308 of record JAOPGA020001165.1, on the reverse strand, counting down.
CGCTACTGGGTTCTCTTTATTAGGATTAGGAGACATTGTTATTCCTGGAATTTTCATTGCCCTCATGCTAAGGTTTGATCAACATTTGGCAAAGAAACGTGGAGGTAAGAACCAAAAGTTATACTTCAACATTGTTTTCGCGAGCTATGTTGTTGGACTTGTCACAACCATTTTGGTCTTGCACGTCTTCAAGGCAGGTCAACCTGCACTCTTATACATTGTGCCATGTGTTCTTGGTTCTGTAATTCTTACTGCTGTTCTTAAAGGAGACGTTAAGGAGCTTTTGGCATACAAAGACGAAGATTTGATCGCCAAGAAGGAAGTTAAAGCCGAAAAGGCAGAATAAAAAGTTTGTTGACAACTTTGTTGTAATATATTTGTTTTGATATGAAACACACGTCATTGTTGTTGATCTGTTTGATCATCCACGCCATATGCTGTCAGCAAAATACTCCACAAGATATTGCACAAAAAATCAAAGAATACATTCACCAAACACACCGAAATGATATTAAAAACAAAAATTTACTACAGTCGTGGATTAGACAGGCCAGTTTCCCTGGAAACGAGTCTGGCATACAAAACATTATTGCAAAAACCCTGAAAGATGATCTAAAATTTGACAATGTAGATGTGTTCGACATGTCACGGCTCGGTGATGAGTTATTCAAGAACAAACTTTTCAGATCCCCAAGAACCGCAGAGCAGCTAAAAGTAAGCCCCATTGTTGTGGGTGTTATGGAGCCATCTGATTCCTGTCCATCTTTTGTAGAAATAAATACCGACGCTTCACAGATAAACCAACGTTATAAATCATTGATCCTTAATGGTCACGTTGATGTTGTACCTATCGGTGACGAAACACAATGGAAGCACAAAGATGCCTTCAGTGGTGAGTACTACCACGACGGCGATTCCGAAAGAATTCATGGGCGCGGCACCACCGACATGAAGGGTGGAATCTTCTCCTCCCTCATTGCCGTACAAGCCATTCAACATGTATTCAACACCACGAGGCTATGTGCCAAACTCATCTTCCAATCCGTCATCGAGGAAGAGAGCGGAGGATCCGGCACACTTGCAGCCATACTACGTGGCTACGGCACAGCAGATGCCGCCATCGTTCCGGAACCCACCGGAATGAAATTATTCCCAAGGCAACAAGGTAGTCAATGGTTTAGAATTCACATTTATGGAAAACAAGCACACGGTGGTACGCGCTACGAGGGCATTTCAGCCATCGAAAAGAGCACCACCGTGATTAAATCCATCCTATCGCTAGAAGAATTTCGCAACAAACCACTGCGCTCCGATAAAATGTTCTCCTCATTACCCATTCCCGTCCCCATCAACATTGGTGTCATCAAGGGCGGCGAATGGCCCAGCAGCGTATGTGACCATGTTGTTCTGGAGGGACGAATGGGAATCATACCCGATGGAAAAGAAACCATTGATTCTGCAAAACAAATGTTGGAGCAATGGCTGTCGAAAGATGATTTGATACAATTGGATTCTTACTTTGAAAAAGTTCCCGTCAGAGTGGAATGGTTTGGAGCGGCGTGGGTACCTGGACACGTTGACACCGAGCATCAAGTGGTGCAGACGTTACAAAGAGCATACGAAACAGCAACCAACGGTCAACAAGTAACCGTTGCATCTTCTCCGTGGGCAACCGATGCTGGTTATCTCAACACTGTAGGAGGAACACCCGCAGTGGTGATTGGACCAGGCCAAACCAGTCTAGCCCATCAATTAGACGAAAGCATTAGTGTTGATGAAATTTACAAGTGTGGAGAAGTAATTGCGCTGTTTATTTCCGAGTGGATGATGAATTTAAAAAAATAAAAATTTTACTTTCTTTTATCGGCAGTTTCGTTATCTGAATTTTCTGATTCTGATTCTTCTTCAACAGCCTCTTCGTCGGCATCACTATCAGTCACTTCCAAATCCAAATCACTTGCGCCGTAATCAGCCTCCTCGTTATATTTCTTGTTGGATCCCTCTCTTGCCCTAAATGCAACGCCATATGCATATAGTTGTCTCATGTGACCGGGTCTGTTCCTCAAAATGTACTCGACAATGTGTGCATGTTGTCTGGCAGTGTTTAATTGCAAGCTCTTTTCGATTTCGAACAATTGTGGAACGTCTCCGAATTGATCGTCTGGGTTCTCAATGTTGGTGGTCAATGTTCCAAAAATGTATCCAAAATCAGTTCTATCCAACGTCATGTCGACCCACTGATCCACTCCAAATGTCTCATGGATCTGATTGCTCTCCATGTAGGCTTGATCGAGCGGTGCCACGAACTCATCTGCCAAACCATCCTGTCGCTCCTCGTTTTCGTCCGTGGTTTCATCCAAATCTATATCCGAAGAAGATGGCCCGCCGACCTGCTCTTCTTCGCTATCCGACGAAGACTTTACCACCCTGTCTTTTTTCGATAAGGCTCCTTCTTGTTGTAGCGCTTCTCCCTCCGTTAATTCGCTCTCTGCTTTGAGCTTGACGTAATTTTCCAACTGGTTAGGGCTCATCTTTGTCAATTCTTCGACTGCGCCGGGCGACGCTTCGCCGAAATCACCGCTGAGCGCGTGAATCAAATTCTGTCTGTTGGCTTCCTTTTGGTCGTTGATGCTCTTGTCGACCGCTTTTATCACTTGGAACTCTCCGCTATCGGGTCCGTCTAGTTGCTTGGCTGCATCGGTGACGAAATCAGATCCCGACACATACTCTGGTTCTCTTTCGTCCAAAATCTCTGGTTCGACTACGCCGCTTGGTTCGTCGCCTCCCTCCAATCTCTCCTCCTTGATGATGGCCTTCTCCTCAATGTTTTTGATTATTCTTTCGACATTTTCCAACTCTCTCTCTAGTTGAGCGTCGGGTCCGTCTTTATCTAGTCTGGCTTCAATCTTTTTTTGAAGCTCATCTCTCTGCTTGTATAATCTGGTCAAGTATGGTGACTCTGGGAAGATGACGTCGTCGTTGTCGCCCTCTTCACGTAGCAATCCCTCGCTGACGATCGGGATCTTGATCTTGTACCTGGTCACTCTGTAGGAGGCGAATGGAATGACGTTCATTCTATTCTCCAAATCGCTCTTCAGGTCCATCAAGGGGATGCCATGCAACACTTCTTGGGTCTCGTCCTGTTGTAGACTGAGTTCTCTTCTAATCTCTCTTTCTCCGAAGAATTCCTTGTAGACGGGTATGCGGAGGTGTCGAGCCACGTCGAGATGGGTCTTGCCGGCTGGGTCCTCTGCGGGCGCTCTCATGTACCATTGACCAGCGTCGTTTTGTACCAACCAAGTGTCTTTCTTCGATAAAACGTATTCTGGAATGTGATCCTTTCTTGATTTTCTCACTCGAGCGTTGGGACCTGGTTGTTTGGTGGGTGGTGTGAAGTTGTTTGGCTTTGATGGTAGAGATCCGAACACTTGTGGTGCGTGGGCTTCTACTCTATATTTGGGAGGTACCGAGTCATAATAAGTTTCGGTGAGTGGGGTCTTTTCTATTATTTTGGCACCCACGATTTGTAGTTCTTGAATTAAATGCCTCAAATCAGACTCGTCCACGGTAAAGTTGATGCTAATGGTGAGATCGTTGCTCTCATTTCTCACTTGTGGCGTGGTAATGGGTTGAAACAATGGTTTTGTGGAGCGTGCAAATAGAGGTGCTGTTCTATTGAAGACAACAGATCTGCCCGCTTTGAATATGGATTGGCGGAACATCTATGATGCAGATTGTGAAGAAATTAAAATTGGTTGAGTTGACAATAAACACAGTCAACTAACTATCGACATGATGGGTATACAGGATAATATTATTTTATGTATTTTATTGTTTTTGAAACGTTTATGTTTATATGGGAGAATGATTGCTTAGATTGGTTCAAGAATTTGTGTTGTGATAGATGAGCACCTTGTTCACATTATTATACTGTATCTCTTTTTTCTTATAAAATTTCCTTCTCCACCACCTGTTTTTTGTTCAACCCAACAGCAAATAATTTTTCCGTTGTAACAAAGAAGATGAGTGCGTTGTCAAAAATCACTATCGTCTTTGATGCTTCTGTGTGTTTCGTTTGTGCAGTGGCTGCAGTTTTCGCATGGATGTATCGTTTTACAAAGTTATCGAAAGAGATTGAAGCAAGCAACAACAACAGTAACGATATAACGGACTCTGAAAGTTTGTGGACAGAGAATCCAGAAAATGAGGTTGAACAACAAGTTAACCAAACACAAATAGGAGTAAAATTAGAAAACTTCTTCTTTTACCTTGGGGAACGAGAGTACAGAACATCCCTACAAGTATTTCAACCATACCTAGCCCGTTATAATGATTCAGAGGGTAAAATGAAAATTGCTACCAACATTCAGTGGTTCGTGCTTGTAATCTTCAGATTTGTTGTTATGGCGTGGGGCTTGACAACATTAGTATTCGAATTGAAAGTACAGTCGGACATTTTGAGATATTTTTTGTTTCTAACGAACCTGAGTTTCGCCGTCTTCGTGATTCACTACTCAACTTCCTCATTCTTGACAATGCTATTTTTCATTTACTCATTACGAAAGCGTCCAAATCCTAAAATTGACATGTTTTTCAGAATTGTATCCTACCCATCGCGTGTTCTTTGTGAATGGAACCACCATACCTCTATCGTCGTGAGTATTGGTTTTTGGACTGTGTTGGTGCCTTTGTTCGGAGTTCCAAAGGGTAATTTGTGGTCATTTGTTTCTTTACATGGTATCAACGCCATATTGAACATGATTGAACTCTTGTTTTTATCTAATCTCAGTTTTGTACACGTCTATCATACCTTCTTAGCAATGCTGTGGCCTAGTGCTTACTTGGTGCACTTGCAAATAAGAACCGTATTTTATGATTCATTTTGGCCTTATCCTATTCTAGATTATAACAACGAAAACGTTCCTGCATGGCTTGTAATATTCTCTCATTTCTTATTTATATCAGCCTACTTGGTGAGTGTTGTGTTGCATATGATTGTAACACTGATCAGAGACAAGGTTACGAATATCCTTCTTGGAGGATTTTTTACATCATCAGCAGCAAGCGAAAATATAACTTTTCATTGAATGGTTGTCGATTTGAAATAAAAAACAACAACTTAGTTCAAATGGTTTTATGTTTTGTTTGAAGTCTCTCGTCTTTACAATATTAAAAATACATTCTCATTCCGGTCAACTTCTTCAGGCTGATCATACAAATCGAAAACTATAAAGCATGTCACGTTACGATCGCGCAATTACAATCTTCTCCCCCGATGGACATTTGTTCCAAGTAGAATATGCACTAGAAGCAGTTAGAAGAGGTTCCACAGCAGTGGGAGTTCGTGGGAAAGATTGTGTGATCCTCGCGGTAGAGAGAAAAACAGCTGCAAAACTTCAAGACTCTAGAACAGTTAGAAAAATTTTGGAAGTCGACGAACATGTGGCCCTAGCATTTGCAGGTTTGTTGACAATGATTCTTTTTTGCTTAATTTCTCCCAGGTCTAACTGCTGATGCACGTGTATTGGTAAACAAAGCAAGAGTCGAAGCACAATCATATCGTCTACAATTTGAGGATTCCGTCTCAATAGATTATTTAACCAGATACATTGCACAAGTTCAACAACGTTATACACAAAGTGGAGGTGTCCGCCCATTCGGAATCAGCACGTTGATCGCTGGGTTTGATGATGATGGCACACCACAATTATACCAAACCGACCCATCAGGTACATTCTCAGCATGGAAATCAAACACATGTGGACGCAACTCCAAAACTGTAAGAGAATTCCTTGAAAAGCATTTCGTAGACGACATGAACGAACGTGATTCCGTAAAATTGGCAGTCAAGTCGCTATTAGAAGTTGTAGAGAGTGGATCAAAGAATGTAGAGATTGCCCTTGTTAAATTGAAGGAACCACTACGTTACTTGACTGATGCTGAGGTCGAAGAATATGTTAGCGAGATTGAAAAGGAAAAGAAGGAGGAGGAAGAAGCCCAAAAGAAGAACAAGGGCGACAATAAGCAAGAATAAAAATCACATTGTTTAATTAGTACATGTCTGATCCTGGTAACTTTTTTTCCTCACAACGTTGTTTGAGACCATCAAATATTTCAGCCTTTTGTTGGAACGTGTCAGTATCAGATTCTCTGGTCTTTGTGTTGATAAAGTAGGGTATCAATTCGCAGTGTGCTAAAAACTCTTCATAGTCCTTGGTGCATCTCCTTCTCTGCTCCTCTGAATAGCCTTCATGATTGGCTCTCATGTAAAGTGCTAAAAACTTGAGTGCGCTCTCCTTATTGCTGAGGTAAGGATATTTTGGTCTAATCTTGTTGAGTTGGGCAAGTCCCTTGTTTAGGATCGAAGAGGTCGCTTCGTCTAGATATTCCACAATACCAAGTGTTGGATAATCCTTCTTTCTGACTGGAAGCTTTGGTGGAAGTTTTGCATCCATGTAGCACCAGGGTTGCTTCATGAACATGCCAAAGGTGTCCTCGCTGGCCATACGGTAGAACTTGCCTTCGTAACTAACTGCAAATCTATTCCTTCCCCAAACAGTAACTGGTGCGCCATCCTTTATGATGGTTAACAAAACAGGATCAAATCCTTTTAATTCGAATTTACTGACGGTCGAGTCGTCTTGTTTCAGTTCCTCATCAATATTGCTTGGGATCTTGAACTTTTCGGATCTTGGAAGATGCTTTGGTAAACCAAAGCTTGAATTACAAAAAGAATTTGGATTTCTCATAAACTCCTCAAAACAATTTTCATCACAGCAACAATAAATTTTGTTCTTGTGCTCGCAACAAAATTGCAGCGCACCTTCTAGTTGTACAGTATCCACAAGTATATTTTTATTCACATAGCACACTACACAATATGTACCAAACACAGATAACTTGTTCTTAAAATCTTCTTGGGTGATTAGACCAGTATCAAAGATGGGAGCAGGTTGGTCATGCTGCTTCATCTCCAAATAAATGCGACGTTTGTTCAGAGAGGTATTGATTACTTTCTCCATCAAGATTTGCTTATTCCATTTAGACAAATCAGATCGTAACAAAAGAGTGCTATCAGTTCTCTTTTCTTCTTGATTCTTTTGAGCGTCGAGACAAGGTTGACTAGAGTCAAGTAAAATCAATTTGTCAAAGAAGCAGTCAATCTGCTGATCAGTCGCATAACCCTTCACACTGCAGTCAAACGATACAATTCTGTTCCTGATCAAAGTATCAACCACATCTCGCGGTATGATGGACTTGACGTCAACAGTTTGATTATTACCGATTAGAAACTGATTCAACTCTTCCACGTCAGGAAAACGTTGATGGACATAACCGGACACAACACGAGACAAACTAGTGTGATTGAATGCGCCAGACAACATGATTCTTTGCACAGCATCCATGAGATTAACTTTTATAATATCCATACCAGAGCATAAACCAGAAAGCAAACTATCGGCATCTACATTATCTTGACTAGACAGGACCATGATGCGAGGACTAAACAAGAGTTCGCTACTGGGTTCCTCTTGATTTATATAAAGCATTGGATTTTGTTTAAATTGAGATTGATTCAATTCACTAGAAAACAAATAAACATGATGATCAAAAATAACAGGATATGACACATCAGGGACTGTCACTTTTTTTTCTTTTTTTTGTTCCTCTTCTCCCTCTTCTTCCTGCGCCTCTTCTTCCTGTTCCTCTTCCTCCTCCTCTTCTTCTTCTTCTTCCTCTTCATCACCATCTGGATTCTCTTGTGCTCTTTTTTGCATTCTTTGTTGCTTCTTTAGTTCCTTTTCTTGTTGAGCCAATTTAATCTTTTCTTGTTCCAATCTTTCTTGATTTAATCTCTCCAATTCAATTTTTTTTTGATTGACGAGTGCATTTGTGCTCGTGTCAATTCCACATGTTTCGAAATTAGGTTGACTGCGGTAATGTGATTCTTTTTGATTGAACAATGTAACCACATCACAAAATCCAAATTTGTTCAATCTCTTCCTACCAGATCGAATGAATCGAATGGCACCCTTATGGGTACAATTTGATTTGAAACGAAACAAAGAATCTCTGCTCTTTAGTAATTCATGAGTAGCAGCAATGATTGAATTCTTCACAATTCGTGATGGCTTGTTGCAATCAATTTCCTTGGTGATGATTTTCAATTCTTGTAATTGTTCAATCATGGTCGATAATTGATCCGATTGATCCGTGAATTCTTCATTCGTCAATTCTCTGATTGCATCGTCGGATGGAATTTCTTCCTCCTCTTGTTCCTCTTCCTCCTCCTCTTGTTCGTCGTCTGGATTGACTCTTTTTCTTCTCTTTTGAGCTAATTTCTTCTCCATCTCCAAATTCTTTTTTTTGATTTTTTGATGGATTCGATCCATTCTTGCTTTTTCTAATTTATTGGGTAATACTCTCTTGAGGTAATTGGGTTGGTTTAATTGTAATTGAATGGCTAGATTAGGCAGGAGATGTGATTCTAAAAGTAGAGGTAGGAATGCATCTTGGAGCGAATCTAAAATGTAACCCTTGGTTGAGTACGGATGTGTTTGAATTATTTTTTTGAAAATGTTGATGGAGCGTGTTCTCATTTTCGATTGAATTTCTTCTTCGTCGGGTTCTTCTTCTTCTTCTTGCTCTTGCTCTTCGTCATCGTCGTTGACGTTGAATTTGACACCTGGTGGTGGATTGTCCAATGTGTGAATGTAATGTTTGATGGGATCCATTCCTTGATTGTTGTTGATGAGATCCATCATGAATGAATCATTTAATTGAAGGATGGGAATGTCGTAGAGTTGACTCAATGTGAGTGATTGTGTGGATTTTCCGGATTGTGAATGTCCAATGATCCAAATGACTGGTGGTGAGAGATTAATCTTTGATACAAAGTAGAACGGTTTGGCCACGAATTCGACTCTGTCCTCCTCGCTGTGCATCAAATAAATCTTGTTTCTGTACTTGGCTCCATATTCTTCATTTCCTTGCACAAGGACTGATCTTTGCTTTAATGACACCGGACAAAAGTTTTTTGTTTTCCCATATACTTCCAAATCGTAAGTTTCTTCCTTTTCTGATGCATCATTTTCATCAACTTCATCATTTTCATCATTTTGATTTTCGTCATCTTGTTGTTGTGGAATGTCTTCTGCACTTGCCAAATCAGCGTCGCATAGGAATGGATCTGTTTCTCTACAGATGGAATGTATGGCTGCGTCTTGATCGTGTGAAATGGAAACTCTTGATATTTTGACGTTGAGTGATGTGAATTGTTGTTCCAAGTCGTTCACGTATTGTTTAAACTTTCCTAAACTTTCGAATGGACTTGCTGATGGATCCTCAATGGCACCTTCTTCAATGTCCTCTTCTTCATCCTTGTTTTGTAAAATGTCCAAGAACACTACTTGGTCAGGGACGAATTTTCGTGAGAAAATGTCCTCAATCTAAAAATAGGTTAAATTGTAAAAATAGAAGCATACATCTTGAGGATTGTATTCAAAACAGTCAACGTAGATACTTCGATCTAATCCATGGAATTGATCAATTACTTTTTCGGGATCTTGAGCGTTTGATTCTTGTTTGTTTGCAATGCTTCGTTGTCTGACTCTTGTCAAAAAGTATTTTCTCAAACTAAACGTGGACACATTATATTCTGTGGATACTTTTTAATGTCATCATGATTGAAAAATGAATGAAAACTTACATCGATCAATGATTCCTTGCAAATAAAGCTTTTCCGCTGGGAATCCAAAAAAGAAGACCACTTGGTATTGTTCTGGTTTCATTCTTAAAAAGTAACTGGGATTGCGTAAGAATTCATTACAGGCTTCTTCTGAACTCATGAGGTACACTCTGCCTCTGAAAATGGCACTAAAGTGAATGGAACCTCTCACTACCAGTCTTCTTCCTGATGCTATTAATTTCACTGGACAGTATTTCTTCCACTTCGACATTTTAATCCTCTTGGTGTTGATTAGCCAGTTCATTCTTTCTTCTTCATCTAAAAATGTTAGTAAGTGATGAAATCAATCTTACCTTGAATGTCTTCTGGGAATTGTGGACGTGTCGCAAGAATGGAAGGCACACTTCTCCATACTTGTTGTAATACACAATGGAAGACTTCCGTAAATGTTTGTGTCATGGTGTTGATTTGAAAGTATCGTTGTCTTTGTTTGGCATTCGTAATTAATTCATTCAACACCTTATCATGATTGTAATCTCCAATTTTTGTTTTCAACATGGCTCTGATCCATTGTTAATAAAAATGAAAAATGCTAAACGTACATTTTTAACTTCAACCTCTTTTCCATGCGCAACTCATTTTGTTTTTCTTGTTCCTCTAATGCTAATCGTGCCTCTTTTTCTTGTTCATCTTCCTCTGGTGCAGGTTCTTCTTCTTCAGGTGGTTCTTCACCTTCCTCGACAGGTACAGGTTCCTTTACAACGGGTGCTTGGTTCTTTCGTGCTTCGATACTTGAAGTTACTTTTGAGAGTTCCTCTTCAAGTTGACTTAATGTTTCAGCATCTTGTTGGTTCTTTCTTTGGACTCTGTCCTGAGATTCTTCTTGTGTAATGTCAAAGTTGATAATGTACCTTGGAACATTGTCTTCAAGATATTCCACAAACTAATGTCGGTTGTTGATGTAAAAATGACTGTAAGACTTACGTGGTTAATTGAGTTTGGATCTGATTCGTCGAAGTTCCATTCCAGGACATAACCTTGATGAGATACACAATCATCTTCCATCCATCTTTCCAAGACTCGTAATTTAATGTCGTTAGGAAGACTTGATGGTTGCTTTTCCAAAGAAGCAGAGATTTGACTGCTCAGATCGGAGTCACTCTCTAGTTCAGAACTCAATATGGCCTCATCATTTAAATTCACAACGTTAAAATGATCTGCAATGCTCTTTGCAAGGGACGTCTTGCCGGAAACTATAAAATGTCATTTTTATTAAATGAGGAGGATACTTACGTCGTCGACCAATTAGTAAGAAGCTTTTTGCATTCTTGTTAGTTTCAATCAAATCTTCGTCTTCGCTGTCCACGCAGAGAGACTCATGCTGAAGCATTCCGTTTATAATCTTTTTGTTTTCTGCACCAATAAATGAGTCGTGCGTTTGTACGGCTCTGATCATCAACCTCTTCTTCTTTTCAAAATGTCTGTCAAGAGATTTGATGTGCTTGAGTTTTCTGCTCAAAGTGCTAAAATTATCGCAATGCGTTAGTTTGTCAAAGTAGACTTTCTTTGGAAACATGGATAAAGCAGGATGTAGCTCTAGACAGTTAATTGTTTTTCAAAAGAGGTAGTTACCTTCTTTGACCTTGAACTTTAGTATTAACTCACTTAGTGTGATCTTCTTCTCAGGTGCGGGGACTGCTTTGGGTTCTGCAGATCCTTCTTGATCGTCATTATCTTCAACGTCCGACTCCTCATCTGACACCACTCCAGCAAATTTATCAAACTCATCATTAATAAAATTTAATGTTTGTTCGTCCTGCTTCAACTCTGCATAACCATTTTCAAACATGAGAGGGTTCCTTTTCTCACATTCCTCTAATTCTTTGATTGTTGCTCTTAAATTAGGAATCGCAAATGGATCTCCACCTTCCGTCTGCAAAAGGTTAAAAGTTACGAATTAGCATGTTTCTTTACCTTCTGCTTCAAACACTTTACAATAAAAGATTTCTTCTGTTCGAGAAGAGATGGATAAATATCAGTGCCAGTTTCAGGAGAAGTCCTTTTAATCAGTGATAGGAATAATTGCTTCAGCCAAACTGTCCAACTTCAAACTTGAGATGCACAAACATTGTAATAATTACCTTTCTCTGTTCCATACCATTGTATTATAGAATGCAATCCTCTCCATGAAGCCATAGAACTGATCAAAATAAATTTTCAAACAGTGCTTTGTAACTCTCATTCTGGATATCAAAATAGCATGATCCAACAGTTTAAGGTTCAAATCCTCTTGATTAGATGCGATGGTCTTGACTATTACACTTGCAAAGGTATCGAACACTTCAGGAGAAATACAATCTCGGTCTGCACTTGAGCTTTTACCACCAGTTTTATGATCGAGAAGCTTCCATAACTACATGTATTTCATGTTATTGTGTCTTCATCATATAACTTACCAGCTCAACCACTCTGTCAAACTGGCCCTCATTGGTGTGCCAGCGCATTTTACAAATTATTAATAGATGGCGCCATTTGACTGTGGCTTACAATAAGCACCTTACGTCAGAGGTAGTTTTTAAACATTAACAGACACAGCACATGGACAATCAAATTTTATTATGTTACGTTGCCGGAGGACGTTTTAAACTTTATTAGCAGAATGGTTAGTTTTCAATAGCGGGATAACAACTCGATCCCATGGGACCTCCAACATACAAAGAAATTATACCAATCCACTTTTTATAATAACGACAAAGATAACGACAGTAAATTTTGATGTAAAGAGTGCTTTCATCAAAACTGATTGTCATTGGAGTTACTTTACTATCGACATTACTTGGCACCTTATCAATATAATACGTGTTACCGTATAAAACATGGTTTCCATCCGAGAAAATATCTCTAATATACTTTTTTATGAACACCTCTTTTACACAATTTGGTAGGTAATTCCAACCAATGCAAGACAATAATTGCTTGGATGTTTTATCAATACAGAGGTTTTTCGAACTTATGAAGCCTAGATTATCATTTAGTGCTTTAGGGATATTAACGTCTTTTTGTAGTAAATACTTCAATAATATCCTTTGTTCAGGTTGTGATTGATCAACTTTTCTAAAATAAAGCATTGACTTTATTGATTTTTTGATGATATCGTAAAAACCAAACTTTTTATGAGTTTGTATAAGACTAAGAATCGAGCTGGGAAGTGGTTCGTTGTCAATGTGCAACTTTATATCACATTTAAAACAATTATAGTAATATGTGTCGTCTGTGCCATAAGAGACGTGGCAAATAAATCTTTCGTTGTTAATATTCAGCTCGCTAAAAAAGGTATTGTGTTGAACCGCTCGGCACAAGAGTACGTCGCGAATATAGCTGGCGGCTAGGTTTGATTTGGGTTTGGGTGCGAACACAAAAAATATAAATATCTGTGTATTTTAGTCTACTCTTGCACAACTCATAAAAGTCTTTACTGACAAGAGTGGCGGCTGGAATGTTTCTGTATGGCGTGTATTCTAGAATCAATTCAATGATTTCAACGGGCATACATCCCCTATCAGTGCAAGTATCGTGTTCATCCATCACAACAGTGGTGCTTTGATTGCTGGTTTAATGTCATCACAAATCTTTTGTCAACGTCGCTCAATTTATACTCATTACAAAAGATATATGAAAAAGAGGAAATTCGCACGAAGTTCTGTTGATGTTAAATAATTGTTTTATTATTTTTTATCATATGCTAATGCTTTGCTTCAATTCAAAACGTTACACACTATGGGTTAGTAAAATAAGTTCAACAACTTCATCAAACAAATAAATTATCCCTTCGTTTGTTAGCGAGGATACCTCCTTATATTTGCATTTGTGAACGCCAGCGAGATCAGATGCTTCCTTTTTTGAGACTGTTCTGGCGTGTCTCAAGTCAATTTTATTCCCCACAATCATCATAACAATTTTATCAGGAAAGGATGATTCCTGACGTACTTTGCGTATTAATTCTGGTATTCCTTCAAATGAGGTGCGATTTGTAGTGTCAAAGACAAAAATTACACACTGAATAAATTTAATTATTCGTGCATCTATTAAGGGTCGGATTGGATCTGCATTGTTAGAGGTGTTTGAAATTACGTACTTACGCCACAAAAACACATCAAACTCCCCACCACCTTCTATTAACTTTTTTTTTTGTCGGAAACCTAACCTGAAGGTGGTTAAATTTGAATGTTCCAACGCTTACCTTACTGTTGGAGAATAGTTTGGGTAACCCATAGGATTTACATAACGCTCAATCATGCACTTTTTGCCTACACCACGCTTCCCAGTTACCAGAATACTAACTTTTTTTAGTGGCAACTTCTTCCTCTCTCTCATTTTCGAGGAGAACTTGTTCACGATTTCCCCTATATTGTGTTCTGTGGTGTCATGATCTGTAGAAACCACGACATCATAAAATGACATTCACCAATTTCCCTCGGTTGTAATAAGTAAATTGAATCATTCAATAACAAAAGATTTAAAAGATTTATTAAAACAGGTCGTCTCCTTTTGATATACTGACAAACTCTTCTTCAACTGGTTGTACACTCGGTGCTGGTGAGGCTTGTTTCTCAACAATATCGTCATGATCGTCAAGAAGAGACGTGGACATGTTTTCTTGTTGTTTCAACATTTCTAATTTTCCTCTCTCCTCATCGTCCTTAATCATAATCTCCAACTCCTTTTCTCTTTCTATCCTCATCAACTCTTCGTGTTCCTTATCCAACTTGTCCTGAATAATTTGTTTTCTTCTCAATTCCCAATCCTCCTCAGAGTCCTCTCCTTCTATTTTATCCAAAAAGGCGAGGAAGGCCTTATAGTAACCAACAATAACATTTGGAATGTTTAATATTTTACATTTTACACGTAATAGTGCCCTTCTAAGAACACTTTGAGCAGTTCCAGCAGGAACCATTTCAACAACAGCAGAATCAACAACAACCTGAGGAGGCAAATCCACATTGGTCATCTCTACAGGAGACATCAACGTCACATCATCGTTAGATTCGCTGTTACTGGAAGTAGAAGAAGAAACATTTTTGTTTTTTTTATTTAACCTACTTCGTTTCCAATCACGTCTCACTTGAGAAACAATATCCAATATAATCAACATCACCAAAAGCACAGTCGAAATTACAACCACCACGATGGTCAAATAACCCAATGCATTAGCATAATCAAAAGACCTCCAGTTCAACTGATTAGGGAATTTACCTACAAAGAACAACAGACCAGCAAACAACAAGAATTCGGTAGTTAGCAACTGAATATACTCCATCATGTTATGGAACACCCTACGATAAGGAACATGATGCACTTGCAAGATGAAACTAACAAAGATGACGAGAATGCCAAACAAAATCACCAACATTTGGAAACGACTCAATATATAGACGCTAGCGCTGATCAACAACTTTCTAACAATAATCACAGCTTCCCAATACAAGGCTTCGTTTCTAAACCTAACAAACAAGAATCGGAAACGATTATTAAATTGTTTATCGGTAGCAATCTTGTGTCTATTCAAAGTCAAGTACAAGAACAAACCAAATACGCCAATACCGAACGCAATCATCAATATCAAACTAAATGGAAAGTACCACCACCAATCGCGCTGGAAGCAATTCAAGGTGGTGTCCAGCACAAATAAGAAACTACCATCTTCCACCTGAACACAATCATAAATCTCCGCTGCTTTGCTAATCACAAAAACATAACAAAAACTAATAATCACAATAAAGGTATGTAAGCACTGATCAGCAAATTCTTGAATCTCTGGACCTGTTTTAGGCACAGTTAACATTTCTATAAAATCTCTTCTACATTCCGTACAGAATTTGGTAAAGAAATTACGTTTGTCGACCACGTACCAATTCGGCACCCATGGTTTAATCAATGGACCCGTCCAAGTCACCACTACGGATCTCAACAATTCAAAGCTAAACGCAAACATTAACAACGCGCCAAAGATGAACGGAAGAGAGAGCGTGAGCGCCCATTTGAGAGTATAAGTGATGGTAATCGCACATTCAGGAACAATAATGTTCAAATTCAAATTAATGAATTGTAAACTAGAAAGTGCAGATTTCAAGCTATCGGGCCAATGAAAATCGCTCAGCGCAAACACTGCGATCAATTGGAAATAACTCACCGCTATGCTGATGCTGCTCAAGTACGTCATTTTTAATTGTGCAAATTTATAAAACACAATCACCAACACGATGATGACCACCACCACGACCAAGAATCTAGTTTTAATGTCGTTCGTACACTGTTGACATTCATTGTTGGATAAGAACCAATCCACTGCACATTGAGAGCATTGTATGCCGGTGGTACCCATTTTACAACCACCATTGCTCGCATACAATTTACCATCGCATCGATCCGGATAACTTATGCATTGTTCGAATCGATATTCCGCTGAATCAGGTTTGCTATGATCAGCGTTATACCAGTGACCTGGTCTAGCGTACGGTACCGTTCCATTACCTGCACAAACGGCGTATTCGCTACATTGAAGACAGGCCACTCCAGGCATGCTATTGTTAGCTCTGAAATTACCAGGTTGACAATCGCATTCGGTTTGATTTGTAGCTGAGTTAGTATACGTGGTGGTCAAATCGGGACATCCCTGACAGTTAATGGCTTGAGGCGATGGTTGGAACAGTCCATAACCACAAGGCACGCATGCAAAGAATCCACTATCTGGTTTATAAGTACCCGGTGGACAAGGAGTACATTTTACGGTGTAGTCAGGCGACGTAAATCCGTAACCACATGCATCCACATTTACATCGGGTGGAAATTCGACATATTGATTACTGTTGAACGAGATGCTCAATTTGACGGTTCCTTCCGAATGAGTGGGTTGTTTGCATTCGATGAAAGTATTGTTCACATTCGTGCAAAATTGCGTTTGTGGAATTCCTCCCATCATGAACAAAATGTCATCGTTTTTCCATCCCACATTTAATCCCGATCCATAAAATCGAATCATGTCGCCTCCGAATGCGGGCAAGCTGCTCGGTACGATGTAGGTGAGTATGGGTTGATAATAAGCGATGATTGGTGGAGATGGTGCGCTGATGATTCCTAACGAGTTAATCACCCTGACGTACATTCGCAAGGGCGTGTTATTGACGACGATATCTGTTCGGTTGTTGTTGAAGTAACTAAACATTTCGGGTGCCGGCACGATGCAATCTAATTGGTAATCGGATGGAGCGACGATGGGCGCCAAAAATGTTCTCGTGTTGTTGAAGATGGTTCCGTTGGCGTCGTTGGTAGCATAGAATAAACAATTAACGACTTGACTCGTTTGACCCTTGACCGTTAATTTGTACCTTCCGTCGTTGAAATCGGTGTCGACCATGCTTTGTGTGTTGATGGGAATGGCAGATGGACTAATTGCTACAATGTAGGGAATGCTACTGGCCAAAAAAATCACCCTTAGTCCAGTGGCGAAGTAAGGATTGGGATCGGAATCTAATTGCATGGAAATGGATGCATTGGTGGGTAATGAAATTCCGCTGGCTTGTACATAAGGAGTGAGGCAGTTGTAAGTGGTGCTGTTGGTGTATGAACACGATCCATAATAAATGTAATTTGAAACGGTGAAAAGTAATTTGATGTTGTCGCTGAATGGTAAATTGTTTCCGGTGATTAAAAATGTAGATGGGATCGGTTGCACGCTGGCGATAATTCCTGTAGGATTGAATTGAATGTTGGATGGCGCGTAAAAGTTTAGGAATTGACCGTCGAGCGGATAATAATTGATTGAATCCATGCTGATGCTGATTTCATACGTGCACTCAGATCCAGTCACCGAAGGTAATGGAACCGATGACACAGCCTGAGTGGGTGATATAAAAGTGAGTTGTCCTTGGATCGGATCGCAGTTGGTGACTGCTAAAAGTGATCGCGAAAGTGATTTTGGTGATGAAAGTGATCGGCTGGTGGAATTTAATTTAAATTGTAAGTCGGGCGTGTTGACCAGTAGGCCGTTCCTAATGTTGATGGTTAATGTGTAATTGTTGCCGGAGACTGGAATGTTTTTGGGCGTAACTCCGTATTTTGTAGTGATGGGATTTCCAGCGTCGAAAGGTCCGTATATTTTAATTCCATCTCCATAATATAAACTGAGGCGACTGTTTTCTGAAGAAATCATAATTCCAAAGTTGATGTTGCATGTTGAAGTTGGACATGTGATTACGTTGGGACAGCCAGCTTGGTATGGATTCACACTGCAAGGAACGCTCCTGTAAAGGAAAGCAGGGAACGTGTTACATCCACAAAGTGTGTTTGTTCTATTGTCCTGGGAATTAAAGTTAAGGAAAGTCAATTGGCTACACTATGAAATGTTTAGTTTGATGAATGACTTGATCTTACTGTGTACTTGAATGAAGTTCCATCAAAAACGCAGTTTGATGTGATGTTGATGGTTTGATTAGTGGGACCGATAGCAAAGACTGAATAGACCCCGTTTGCTGGATTGTATCTTGATGCTAAACCTGATAATTCCACTCCATATATTGGTGTGTTGTACGGCTTGATGACTTGTTGGTTTGTTAATTTGACAGAGAATGGCACTATAAATAATTAAACGTTAAGAATTCGAAATGATACATACATGGTTCGTTATAAATAATGGATGCCATATGGGTCAGACCTGGGGTCACTGATGCATCATGCCAATCTTGACCGTTCAATTGTATAAGATACATCCATAAGGACGAGCCACCAACCGTAGTAAAAGGGACCGGACAGGTGCATTTGATTCCTGAGGCAGCTGGTCCAGCACCTACATAGATCCAAGAACAGTTTACAACGTTCGAGGCGATACCAAGTTTTATTTTTGGAGTTTGATAGGTTGTGTCTTGGACCAAAGCACCCGAACCAGTGGAGATTGATATGGAACTTAATCCATAAGGATCGCACGCAATCCCATTTTCAGGGAATTTAGGTTGATAGTTGAGGGACATTGATGAGAAGCCTATAAAAGTTACAATCATTTGTACGATTAGGAACATACCATAAACTTCAAATTTGTAGTTTTGAAGCTCGACATTTGGTGGTGTAAGAGGCTCCGTATTATAATCTTGTGAGATGTACACCGATTGTTGACCAATTGTTGGAAAAGAATAACGGAAATTATGCGAACCTGTATCATATGTAGATACGTTTCCAAGCTTGAAGGGATTGCTTCCAATGTTCAAGAGTACATTAAGATTGGCGAATCCGTTTTGTGGTGTGAGTTTTAGATCTGTGGTGTAGTTAGCCAAGGCAAGAGTAGGAAACATTGTTGTTGTCGCCCTATCGAACAACACGAGAGATTCTGTGAGTGGCAAACCTATGAATTGAAGTTAATACGATTGTTTTGTTAATCTTACTTGTGCTGGAATCAACCAAAGCAATAGGCACGCTGTGAATAAACAATGGATAAGACCTTTCTGTTCGCTCTTTTTGTATGATTCTATCCTTGATCTCTTGAGTGAGTAAAAATACATTGTTGTTGGAAGAATCAACACCATAAGGTATGATGGTATCTGTTGATGTTACAAGTAGGTACGATGAGGGTTTGATAACTGTTTGGATAGTAGATCCTTTAAGTGGAGGTGTGGTAGATAACATCAATTGGTTGTACGTTGTGTTGTAACTTGGTCTAGATGGTGCCACCGCTAGTGTTAATACAAACGCCATTGGGGTTGCGACGATAGTAGACGATAGTGAAGTAAAAGATTTGCATATACCACCTTGATCTACCACCACAGAAAATGATAATGTTGAAGAGCCGCTTGTGGTTGTAACGAGGCACGAACGGATTTTGGCATCTTCAGAATCAATATTACCAATACACATGCATGGATTGGTGGAACTTGATGTGCTGTTGCTCACGCCATTTGCAGAAAATGATAGTGAATCGACATTATTATTATAGAAGACTATTTGTGGGAATTCGATTGCTTTGGATGATTAGAGTCGATTATAATATGTGTACTTACTTAGAGCTAAGGCAATCGATACAAGCCACACAAACAGCCTTAACGAATTGCCTGCCATGTCAATTGTCAGGGTTTATTGTAAGGAAGGAAGAAATATTTCAATTGATCAAAAGTAATTAAAGGACTTGAAGTCAAACGCAAAGTAAAAAAATTATGTTGGCGGGTGGTCATTCTCTTAAATTTATTTCAAATACTCGTTTAGCTGGAATTGTTTTTGGCGTTGATCATTCCCCGTAGAATATAGACACGACCTCTCTTTTCCAGATCAATAGTCTTGTACTTTTTATTATAATCAAGTCCAGGCATCTTGGTAGGCTCTAGATCTAAATCGTTTTTCTTGTGTTTTTTTGTTAAAGTTATCTGATCTTACCAAAAATATGAGCAAGAACTGCAAGGGTAGGTCGCTCCACTGACTTCAAGGCTTATTATACAGTTATATAAATTCGATATTTGATGGTAATAATAGTCAACAAAAAACAAAAAGAAATGGAAAAGAAGGACCACACAACAACAACAACATTAATAAAATATATTTTTCATTTATTAGGCGATAGCATACTTCGATTCAGATTGCTCGCAGTCGGTGTTGGCGGCCTCACAATCTTCCTTCTAATTTGTACATTGTTTAGTCTTCTTGGAGTTATTGATTCATTACTATTGGTTGGACTCGGCGGTGGAGAATCCGATGATGAAAAGGGAGAAGAAGATTCAGGTGGTGCAGTGCTACTCCTGTATATGTTATTATTACTACTATTATGAACAGCAGTAGTACTATTAGCGTGATGATGATGATGATGATGAACGTTTCGTTGATAATTAGGATCAGAAGGTCTCATGCTCGGTCTCCTTATAATTTTCTTCTGAGTCCGCATCCGTTCCATAATGGTGGTACTGACGCTCTCTGGTGGCGTAATGGGTTCGCTACTACTGCTACTGCTCTGATCCTCCTCCACCTCTCTGGTCAATCCAATTTGTAAGTAATTCTTATCTGGAGTGGATGGTAATGACTGAGAGATGGGAGAGGGAGGCGTTCTGATGAGTATGGGCGCTGTTGTAGTGGTGGGCGTTGTGGTGGTAGTGGTGACTGATGAAAGAGGTGCACTTAGGGACTGTTGTTTCAATAAGGTCTCTTGTTGCAACACTTGTGCGATCAAATCATCGCTCTTACTATCATTCCTTCTTGGCGATTGATTACGAAGGCTACTAGGTCTCAAAACAGGTACCACCACCGGCACCACCACTGGAGCAACCGCTATTGTTTCTGTAACGGGTGCTTCTGTAGGCGTAGATGTGTTGCTGTTCTCTGCTGATGTATTGGTTTGTTCTGCACAAGCAACAGCAACAGCGCTAGTACTCGTCACCGTGGTAGGTGACGATGTCACAATAGCCACGCTCTTTAATTCCTTGATTCGTGTTTCCAATTGTTCCCTATCTAATAAACAAAGAGTTTCCGCAAATCTCAAAAATGCAATTTCGATTTCCTTATCATCATCTCTCTCCGGCTTGAATAACTTTTTAGCAAAAGTCTCTTGATAAAAATGAGTCAACAATGTTAAACATTTCAATTTGATGTGATCGGGCACAATGTTGTTGTGATTTGCTCTCATCGATGACGAATGATGAATCACGGTGGGTGCAGACGTCAATTGCAAATGTGGTTCGTACGTTGCGATTCGTTTCAAAAAATCGTTCACCCTGCTCATGTTGCCGCTCATCACCGATTGTAATCTAACCATGAATTGTTCCTTCTTGTTGTCGACCATGTTGATTTGATTGGCAATGTTTTGTAATGCTTTGGTCAATAACGTCAGCGTTCGAAGGGCATTGGGCGGCGTTACGATATTCACGTCCACTAATCCGAATTGTTGCGGGGTCAAGATGGCGGGACAAAAGAATCTCAAAAATAGTAATCCCCCGACGCATATTTCCCCGCTATCAGGAAATCGACTCCTGGTGACCTCCATGCTATGTGCCAATATCAAACGAATTTCGTGAGGTGCATAAGAAAAGGATCTGTCCAGAATCAAATCAATCGTTTGTTGCACCAATTGACTCAATGCGATTCCATTCTTATCTGCCTGACCCACTTTATCGCCGTTTTGAATCTTCATGTCGTCGATTTCGTAATTTAAATTTTGTCTCATGATTGATTTGACGAGCGTGCCGACGCTGTGCTTGAGGTAATCCAATCCGTATAATTTGAAAAATAAAGTGACCAATTTGCTGCTCAAGCTGTTCCTGCGAAATAACGTGGCTGCGCTGGATGCATTTTGAATTTCGGTGGTGATTGCAGATTTGATGAGGGCCACGCTGCTTCGGGTGCTTCCTGCACAGTCGAATACGGTGAGCAACGGAACTACCATCTTCTCGGCTACGCTCAACGTGATGCTGTTGAAGCAATTGATGATGACCGTGTCCTTGATTCCGCTCTTTTCGTCTCCGGTCAACAAGTAGAAGAATTCGCTGAACGGTTGAATCTTTTTGATTACTTCTTCGTGGGGATCTCTTAGGTCCTTGTTGGTTTCTTCGTTTAGGATGGCTTGTGTGAGCGCAGTGATCCATGCTTGTTGATCCTTTTCATCTGCAACCTTGAACTTGTGTGGATTTCTAGTCTTTTTCTTTCCTTGTGATAATTGACATTCTAGAAAGAATGAAAAATGTTTCTTCTTGCCTGATGATGATGATGATGGATCCAAAGTGGGTGATGTTGGTGATGTGGGCGACGAGACTGTTGGTGATGGGTTGGTGTTGTTTGTGCTTGTGGAATTTAAATTGTTAATGTGAGTGGTGTCAGCGCTCCAATCATCCTGTACCCAGTCGCTCTGTACCGTAATGTTGATTCTATACTTTTGTTTGCTCGTGGCTGCTGCCTTGTTGTAATGTGCGTGTATTTCTTCTATGCTCATGATGGGACCTCTCTTTTCTAATTGTCTTCTCTTGAACTCTACAACGTTAAACATGTTATTGCTGTCGTACCATTGATCGTCGTCCCACGTGTCCTCTTCGGCGCCTGAACCTCCTAGTCTTTGTGTGGATTCTTCCAACTTTCGTTGTAACGCCAATTGTTGGTCAGTCTTCTCATCTCTTCTCACCAGAACTAGAGAGTCAGTATCAAGTACCAAAATTAATTCCGGATCGTTTGGATTGTGGACACCCTTGTTGTCAAGCGTATAAACCAATAGTAGCAGGTCTTCGTTGAGTTCCATGTAGCGACGGGTGGGACCCCCACGAAAAGCACTGCCCTTCTTGTGAAGGTACCCACTGTGTATTATTTTTGGTTTGGAGTACTCTTGTTGCTGCTGTACCACGGGTGGAGCTGCTCTAATGTCATCTTCCCTGGATGTTGTGATGAATGTATCATGAAAGTTGACTGCGGTGGTACGCATCATTCTATACTGAATATGTACACTCTTGCTCAAAGCAAGCGAGAACTCTACAGGTATGTTGAGGTCGTTATAGTTGATTAAAAGGGGCTCTGTGCCTCCAATCTTTTTGTCGTCAAGTTGAGGTTTCCCGTGCTCTTTGGTTTCAAAAATTAATACTTGGCAATATAATTTCTCCAAAGGCTTTGTCTCTTGACCATCGGTTCCATCTTGTTCCAGTTTGTCGTGAATAAAAACAACGCGTTGGCGCATGTTGATTTTATTTGGGTCATTGTTTTGCGAAAAAAACTTTACGGGTGTTTCTTTATGACGATCATTCAGGAAAACTACCGCATAAACGCCAGCTCTATTCTTACGTTGTGATGTTTGTCCCCCAAACGGTGGTATCTGTGCTATTCCTGTCAAGAGTTCTCGTTGTTTGTAATTGTCCAAGTAGTCTACAATCACAATCAGCTTCTCCTTGTCTAAACCAGTCTGAAAGGGTTGTGGAAGATATTCAATTGGCTTCTTCATCATACATAAAGGCACCGCACCAGGTTGCTTCCTGTGCTTTGAATTTCTATTTTGACAGCATGACACTTTGTGATGGGTGACGATGGCCGAGGTGTGAGTTGGGTAAAAAGCAATGATAGGTTGAGTACTCGATAGGAAGTCACAAGAAGCACTTATTCACATAAGTAATAAGGTAAGAATCTTACGCTTCGTGAAGAAGACCTTTATGCTTAAGGGTATAAAATCAGACCTTTTTTAGGCTTGAGGGTAAAAAAAGCACATTCAGCAATCAACGTACAAATTGTCCTTACACAGAATATCAGAACCGATCGTCGAAAAAGAAACAAATAAAAACAATTGTTTATTATACGAAGTATTAAGAGAATTATACAATGCACTAATCAATCAGGCGAACAACAACACAATGGTACAAGGTTAATTTTTATTTTTTAGTATAATATTTGGAACTGTGCATGACCGGTTGTTGCTGCAAAGGATCCACATCCTGCTTCGCCGACGCCGACACATGATTGCTCTCCAACGGCTTGTGTGCATTCACCACCGTGACTTGAGGACTGGATGGCGACTGCGGCTTCACCTGAAGGATGCTCAAATCCAACGCCTCTTCCGGCTGTTGCACTTCCTCCTCAGGCATGTTGCTGCCATAAATTACAAAATACAATTCACCCTTCTTTCGCATGTGGACGGCATTCACTTGGGCCATCATGTAACGACGTGCCATTTCACATTTTTCGCTACGATCGAACCATATCACCTGCTCGCAACTAATCACGTCTTCCATCTCATGGCTCGCATTATTTCGTTGTCTCTCCTGACTCCAAATCTTTAATTGTTCCTGATCCCTGGATGCATTTAAATACATTAGACAAATCATACTCTTGATCCAACCGCTGGCGTTGTCTCTTGGTTCCACAATGTACAAATTGGTCTCGTCGAATAAAACGAATCGATTCAATAATTGTAACTGTTGTAAAGTCTTTCTCTTGTTGTTATTGAGTTTTTTTTGCAGGTTGACCTTAATGTAACAAGGTATCAACGGAGCGCTGTTGAACAAGATCAAATCGTTCAGATTCAATGCGCTGGGAGATTGTAATCTTCGATTGAACAAGCGGTCCATCCAATCCATGTGTCGTTCCGTTTTATCGGTAAACATTCTGCTGATTGGCGACAGGTTGTGAGAGCTGAATGGAGAACGATCTGCGACATTTTCCATTTGATCTAATTTGAAACACAAGACGCGTATGGCGATGAAGGAATGTAAGATGATTCGTTCGCTCTCTTGTTGTGATTTGGGAGAGATGTAAAAGTAATCAGAGTCTGCGAAATCGTTGATGATTTGAATGTTGGATATTAAGAGATCTGGTTTGGTGTCGATTAATTGGAGGAACGAATCGTGTTGACATTGTAATTTGCAAAATAGTTCGAACCAGTCTTGTTGTTGGTAGAGTTGTTTGACGCTTAATGTAGATGCTTGTAACGAGTCACATAGGAGAGAAATGTGAGAGTCGTGTAGCGACACCGATCCGTTCTTGACGCTGAGTAGTTCTAAAAGTAATTGTAGGATGAGATGGTACGTGATGATCTTTTTTAATTTGTTGTTCTTTAGTAGGTTAAGTAACAGATCCACCACTTGGTAGGCATAGTCGACGTTCGATGATAAATGTTGTCGGTTGGAAAGTGA
>JAOPGA020001164.1:0-37584 GCA_026419775.2 Acrasis kona | reverse complement strand
ACATTCTTTTTAGTGTTCCCAATGTTCATTTTAACTTCATCAAACCAGAATGTATTGTTGGGATTTTGCATTTATGATTTGTATTTTGCTAAATTTGGCAAGCCGGAGTTTGGTTAGTGAACCGTTAGACAGCAGTGCTCTCAACGTTGAATTTTCCCATAGCGGTGGCACGGAGGATTTAAGTCTCTGGAAATACTATAAGGGGTAGCACTATAGAAGGCAGGTACCATAAGCGGCACCAAAATTTAGCTTTCAGGGTTAGCGGCGGGTCCGTTAATTAATATTTAGAAGCAACGTTGAGAGCACAGAGAAATATAGAGGCAGTTACAGGTTGGACGGTTGAAGGATGAGAGGTGAATGATGAAATGTAGAGATCAATAAATTTGTTTGAAATCACAACACTTCCACACTTAACACATTCATGCAACCACAACTATTTCAACAATTAGATTTGGATGAATTAAATCCTCACAACCCATTACCGACACGTTCTGCTAATACTCGGCACAAAGTTCCAAAACTGATAAAGCACTTCACAGCAGAGTCCATTGATAAATGTTTTCAAAGATGTACATCTTACCCGAATAGAAGATTAGAACCTAAAGAACCACACGACAAAATACATTTTCACTGTGTTTTCTGTGAACGAACATTTAATTCAAAACAAGCAATTGAGCAACACATATTTGGGGAGCACAGAAAAGACATTTATAATAGTTTATGCACAGCATCAATATTAGAACAACATTGTCAAAAAATGTACCAAAATCAAGTGAGTCCAAACGAAAATGCTTCAAGTACCCTTTCTGTAAACATTAAAAATTCCACAGTGATGTTTACAGAGAATGGAATGTTTTTGAGGCCAACAGAAGAAAAGCATTCAGACCGAATCAAAGAATTAACTGAACAAAATAAAGCTTTAAAACTTGTTGTTGATAAGTATGCAGAACTTGTCCCAGTTCAAACAATGATCGACGGTAAAACGTATGATCATGCATTTATGAAAAAAGTTATTCTATTTCAATCAAAGTTAAAGTCGTCAGATATAGGAACTGCCAATGCCTTGAAAGAGGCACAAAAGACACTTCTTCAAATCAATGGAAAGGTACCAAAGCTTTATTCTACTCCTTGTGCAAGCACTATTGCTGTCCACCAACAAATAATTCTTTCATTAGTTGACCACAACATTGGACGTGATCTTTCCGAACAATTTTCTCATTTCATGTTCGACTACACTACAATAGCACAAGGACACATGTTAGGTTGCATTGCTACATACACTAGGCCTCTAGATGATTTATTAATACAGACACATCAGAGCGAAGTTGATAGAATATCAAATATAGTACCAAATAAAAGGTTGCTTCTTGAAAAAAAACAACTGAAAATATCTAAGCGTGCTTTGCAGCTTGGATGCACTCCAAAAATTGCAGTTCTAGATATTGTCAAGACAGAGGACGAGACTTCAGAAACAATCAAGAAAACTCTTCAAAGCCTTGTGCAAAAGCACACTATAAAGCAGATCGGTGTCAATATGTGTGACAATACTGAATCGAATTTTTCTGCTGTTCGACTAATGCAAAATTCTACAAACGAACCTACTCGTCAATCGGTTAAAGGCAATTGTAGTCAACATACTTGGTCACTAGAGATTCAACATGCTGTAAATGGTTTGGAGTTAGAACTTGGTTTTGAAAAAGGTTACATTTGGAATCAGATGAGAAAAATTTCAACATTTTTGTCATCTAATTGGCAGCACATTTATCCTATCATCCAACTTAATGCGGCACATGACGAAGATATAGATTGGCTTAAAGCATATAGCAGTAGTAATTTTTGTCAAGAGATTTTAGATCTTCTTTTGGATTTTGAAGAAGTTGCACATAAGAATGAAAATCAAGTACAAAAAGTCAAACTATTAATTGATATTCGATGGAATTCCCTTGGTGTTCTTGCAATCATCTTAGTGAAACGATGGGATTGCTTTAAAAGGACATGTCTAACATTTGCAGCCCAATCTAACGATGATAGCAGTAATACACAATGGTCTAATGTATTGAAATTTTTCACAAACACTAAGATTGCTCTTGCTGTGCGATTAATTGCAGAAATGCAAAGTGGATATTTTTCACGGTTATTCCATCGAACAAGGAAGTTTAATGGTTTTGTTGCAGATCAAATGAGGGAGATATATAATGATGCAAAGGACTTGTTGCATACAATTATTGATTACCCTCATGTATTCTTTACAACTACTTACAGTTGGGTTACACAATACACACCAAGTGAAGATGACCTTTCACAACAAGAGTTGATGGAGCTGTTTTTGTCAAGTTCTAAGAGTATGGGATCAAAGGCTTGTGAAGAACATAAAAAGCTTTTGAAAGACTGGGATACAAAAGGCCATCCATTGTACCTTGCTTCTATGGGATCAACAAAATATTGTCGTGATGTGATTAAATATCTTTTACAGTTAGACCCCATTGAGCGTTCAAAAGTAGATATAGCCAACCTGTACGAATTCAAAAGCGAGATGGAAGATGTGTTGCAATTAGAAGGGCCAATTGATTTATTTGCAAACAACTCTGAACTAAAAAGAAGGTGGACATCTTTCTATGCCAGCATTTGTGTGAGCTCTGAACCTGTTGAGTGTGCATTCTCTACTTTTAATTACCCTGGGTTTATTAACCGACTCCCAAAATCAATCAATTTGATGGTGAAGTTATTTAAAAATTCTTCGTACATTGAAGAACTTGAGATTAATGACAATGAGTACAAGAAAGCACGCAAAGACATTTACAAGTCCCAAAAAAAGCAAGCATTGGAAAAAAATGGTAGAAATCCAGAACAGTCCGAGTACCATGAGAGAATGAAAAGAATTTTACAGGAAGCCGAGAGACATGCTGAGAAAAGGAGAAGGGAAATTGAGTTGCGCAATAATCCAGGAAGAGTTTTGGCAGAGCGATGCATTGAGCGGTTGAGAATCTCAGATACTTACCGAGATGATATTCAAGTGAACGAGCGGTCAAAAATTATAACAACTGTACCGAACATGATCAAGACTGCCGAAATACTCATTGAGCTTAAAGTATTTCCATCCGTGCAAATCCCTCGAACACAGCATGAACTGTTTCAATTTTACCAGAAAACAGATATTGTACAATTTGCTACAAGGTTTTTAGATATAGTACCCCACTCACAACAGTCAACAGATTCACATTCACAAACCCCACAAATCCCACGAACTCTACAAACATCAACTCCACAACCCCCTCGATCATCTTTCAAAAGCCAAACCATAACATTGAAAGATTTTTATCAGATTTCACCACTTTGTAACATTGACGCGGGAGTTCAACGATTTGTAAATATTCATCAAACCGAAGGCAACCGTGGACAACAAGATAATAACATTAACAACAATGCACCAACCTCAACGCCACAGAAGAGGGCAACCGCAATGCCATCCACACCATCAACACCATCCACACCAAGTTCAACTCTACATCCAACAGAATTAAATTTCTTTGCCGCAAGGACACCAACCTCCAACATTCTTTTATCAACACCAAGTAATTACAACTACCATCTGCTAACACCTCAAACGCCTACACAAAAAAGAACATCTAATTCGTTGGTTTCGCAAAGATCAACACCTCACACACCGAACTCGTATCCAAACTTCACAGCACCTCAAACACCAACAATTCAAATCATGACACCCCAAAAATCAAACTTCCAAACGCAGGCGCCGCAAATTGCAACACCTCGTACACCTACATTTATTTGGGAAAGTCCACTACCTCCACAACAACACACACCAAGAATAAACTCTCCTAGCAAGCGACCTTACCACTCTGACCATAATGGCGAAGCTGCCACAAAAAAGTTAAAACCCAACCCTCAAAAGCAATTTATGAATAAATATAAATTAAACTAAGGACTTTTATTATTAACTTGTTTCTTCAAACTGGCAAAAAGACAAGTAGAAAAACAGAGAAAATATATCCAAGTATCTAAAACGACAGTGACATTAATGAACTAGCCAGACACTCAACAAAGGTCACTTTGACCCCAACAAATGCTTATAAGTTGTGTTTATATATACACGATATATAGTTTTTAAATACATTATGGGAGGTGTGAGTTGCCATGATCTTATTAGGTAATCCTATTTCTTCACAAATCATGAGTTTGACATGTTTCCCCGAAAGGACAAGCTAGAGAATATTGCGGGATTCATGGATTCCGAGAGCACTGCCGTTAGAATATATTCTCTCAAATATATTCTGATGCCAACCAGTTAAATATTTCATTATAAACATCATATGTGTTCTCATGACTGTTGTACTTTGGAAAGCGAGAGTAACTCTAGTACCAAGCCAGATAGGTTTACATTCCACGATATTCAAAACCAGTTCTCCTTTCCCATAAGGTAAGTAGCAACTGTACCGACAATTAAAACATTTGTTAGTGAGGCCGCAAAAAACCTACGAATCTCGGAATCTTTTCTGAAAAAGACATGTAGAAGATTAAATATAAATAGGTATTGTTCACTTCATAATACGTTATCTAAAAGTTTAGATGGCCCTACCGGAGACTATCAAGCCTTCAAAAGCATGTCGTTGCTGATCGTAGAGGTTGTCCTAAAAGAGAATCTTTACTAATATCAATCATAGAGGAGATAGAAGCATTAAAAAACCCTTCAACTGCCTCAACAAAAGTGTTAATTAACAGTGCACAAAATAGAAGCAAGATGAGAGAAAAGATCAAGAAGTCAAACACATTAAAACCATCCTGCGACCTGGTGATAGGCTTACAATTGGACGTTAAGGAAGTTGTATCCATTCTATCGCAGGGTACGTCCAAATAAAAACTCCATTTTCGTCTATACAATGTACATCACCAAGGGCAATTTATTCATTTAATGTGTAGCACAAAGTACCAACTTGAAAATTCCCCGATGTGTCTATTTGTGTAAATTTATACTTCCTGCATAATCTCAAAAAAGTTGAATTAGACACTGCAATCTTGTTTGATGGGGCAATGTCACAAAGAGTATTGGCAGTAGTCACCGTCTTCCCCCATATGTCAAAGCACAGTTTATTGGCACCCTTCAATAATTATTTTTGCATCAATCAAAGACTTACGATTACTCCAGAAACGACTTTGCCAGAACTTATTCCAAGTTGTAAAGATATTGTAAAATCTTTCGAGGCTCTTGGCCTAATGCATGCGTCATCAGTCGGTTCGGAACTTCGTGCGCGTGATCGAAACTCGTTGAATAAATTATTGAATTCCTGTACTGTCTTGTTCATTGCTAAAGCCAATTTAAGGCCAACCTCTGCATGCTCCTTGTTCGCTGTAAGCATACCAGATACTGCAATGTAACAACCGCCCATTGTTTTTATTTTTTCACACCCCAAGTCCAGTGTGTCAGCTTCAAACTGAGAAAATAAAGAATGTAGCAGAGTCACTATAAATTTTGGAGCAGATTTTTGATAAATCTGACTAAAGTCGCTTATTTTGGCGACTACCACAGTCGCGGATCTGTGTTCTTCATAAACCATATCCAAATACCTTTTGTCTTTTATTTTTTTGATAACAGCAGTTGGTAGAATGTTAGAAAGCAGCTTTTCGTTCTTTTTTGTCTCCAATGTGAGCTCTTTTATTTTATCAGCAATCTCGATTCGTTCTTGAGATTGTACAACAGTTATTAGTAGGATCATAATGCAACACCATAAACAAGTGGTTAAGCTGACAGCTAGCAGTATCTGAAAAGATGTGAGACCAGATATTCTTGGGTTATATAAGCTCTTGTCATACAGATACGATGTGCCTGACATACCCAAGTAATGCATGCTAATCATTAAGTACTTGCTTACATAACATGTGTTACTTACCCTGTGAGACCAGCTCCTAACAAAAGAGCACTAAATATCTGAGTAATGGTTCCTTGTAAGTTGAAACACAACCATAAGCTTAGTAAGCCTGCTACATATGCCAAAATGCAACATCCAATAATGTTAGCCATTTCGAACCGTAATGTGAAGCCAGAAGTCTCCAACGCCATCATTCCATAATAATGCATAGAGACGACTCCGCTACATAGGAAAAGGGATCCAAGTAAGATTTGAAGGAAATGTGGTTTATCGCTATCTCCCAATAAGCTGGGCAGTAAATGGTTTCTGATAAATGCTATAGATCTTGTCTTGACTTCTTTCTTCCAATCAATTTTTTTAGGAGGCTCTATTATCAGATCATCTTCAAACGGTATAACCACGGAAGCATTATCGTTATACGACATCATTTCACTAACATTGAAGCGATCCTCATCATCGGTGAGTTCCGTAAGAGCTGGATTTAATGTGTTGAATGAATTGTCTTCGAAATAATCGTCACTTGTCGTCAAATCTTCGCTTGCTGAGTTGTGAATGTCAGGTGCTTCTGTATTTTCTGTAATATACTGGTTAATGGTGGGTACTGTTTTTGATATATCGTGGAAAAGTTTAAGCAGATCAATTTTTTTGAACGCATCGAGGTGATTAACAAACATTTCCGTCGTAGTTACTTGTCGCCTGAGCTCCGGTCGTATTTTCTTTCCTTTGATGAGACCCTCTACTTCCTCCTTAGATTTGGCTTGGTCGTCAATTTGTCGTTTGTGTTGGTTTTTTAATGCATCTCTTAACTGAGAGAAGAAGAACGGAATGGCCGTTATTAACATTCCAAGAGTGCATGCCACTGATGACACAACCGCTGATAGAGGGGTTATACTGTAGCTATAATGCACGTCCACATGTGTATTTTGTGTCTCATCGATTAGGGTTAGAGCCATCAAACCTTAGCATCAGAATTACATTCGTTACACAGAAAAATCTCCTTACCTATAAAGTGCATTCCCCAGACTGAACCGATACCATTTACTGTCCCTCCGCTAATTATCCAAAACATTCTTGACAAGATGTTGGAAGCATTTTTTATTTGTGAGGCAAGTTTTAAAACGGTGTAACTTCCGAAGAAGCTGATAGCATAACTCATAAACACATACCAGTAGTCCCATTCCTGCTTTAGTATGACTGTACTTGTTGAGTTCATCTGTTCTCTCCTGTTTGAGGGAAAACTACTATATTTCAATTTACAAAAAAATAACGGAGTTTATCAGCTTCGGAGGCACT
The DNA here is from genome assembly GCA_026419775.2 of Acrasis kona. Classification (NCBI taxonomy): domain Eukaryota; phylum Heterolobosea; class Eutetramitea; order Acrasida; family Acrasidae; genus Acrasis; species Acrasis kona. The sequence goes on along the minus strand of JAOPGA020001164.1, from coordinate 30,409 downwards.
TACAGTCCAAAAATTCGACGGTAAAAAAACTATAAAGCTAGAATGATCAAAGGATGCGTCTCTGCATCCAGCTTCTGAATCTCGATTTACATCATCGCCCACCAACAAAGAGTAATTCCCTCCTAAAATGATTGTAAGAACAGGACTTGTTGTAATACAATAAAGTGCATAATAATTCATTGATAAAATATCGCTAAACATTCATTGTAAATTAATTATTTATAACACAACATAATTCTTCATTAATGTGGTCTTGAGGTGCTTTCTTAGCTCGGAGTTGGGTGCCTCGACATTAGTCCTGTCCGGTGAGAATATGATACGACTATCTATCATTGGTATATCAATTTGATATGTGCCAAAACGGTCATTGTCCAAAGGAACAGTGTTGACTTCGTAACCCTGGCTTTGTAGCGCCCTTACAACCAGATCGATTTTTATCTGATCACCAAACAATTCGCCAGGCGTGTCTTCCAAAGACGTGTTCTTTGTTCTTTTGGTTAATCTATAATCACCATCTCTCGCCTCTAAGCACCCAACCACCCTTGAAACATGACATCCTTTTACTTGGCGAGGAGTGATTTGTTTCGCAAGATCGGGCATGATGTGTGCCTGCTCAAATTTTCTTTTATTATTTTGAATATGAGAAGGTACACCAGCTTCAAGGACGACGATCTGGCCAACCGAGTTCTTAATACTCTTTGTATCTATAGACGATTGGACTTGACGAGAGATAGCCAATTTACGAGGAGCAATCTCTTTCAAGAGTTGTACAATTTCAGATCTTTTCAGCTTCAAATCTATAGGACAATTGACAAATCTCATTTTCGTGTCTGGAGTCAAAAATGGAGAAACAAGTTTATCAAATGAAGTCAGATCTCCGTCAATACTAATCAGTGCGTTCTTTGCACCAGCAGACATTATTTTTATTAAATGTAGAATATCGCCAAACCTCATACAAGGATGACCACAAAATATGACACAAGGATTAGCTCTGTTATTAAGCAAAGTATTAGCAAAATCCTTATCAACGCCGTCGAAGAGAAACAATTGTTTAGTCTTAACCATACTCTGATGAGAAAATGGCGCCTCTGCTACAAATGCTCTTTGTTGTTTGTTTGAGCATAACCACTCACTAGAAATATTACTATATGCGAGGGAGTGATTAGCCACTGGTGACACAAAGTAAAGATTCGTGGACTGCAAGTTGATTGTATTCAAATAATTTCTAATAAAATCAATCAAATCATATACTAGCCCACTACTCAGGCAGGGTATCAAAGCATCGCCACCACCACCAACAACCATACCAACATGGCTACAAAGTTCATTCAACATATTTTCAGTAACAGAACAATCAACATGAGTGATTCTTGGGTCATTGAGGACACTTTTTACGTGACCCTCGTGTTTATTTATTTGAGATAGAATACATAAATCTGCATTTTTTAATTCTCTAAAAGCCAACGGCTCTGGATGTCTCGTAGTTGCAGTTGAACTTGCGCCCAAGAAAACAATCTTTTCAAATTCTGTTTGTATGACCCAATTACTGCTACCTAAACTGTAACCGCTACTAACAGCTTTTATTTTAAAAGAACCAAAGATGTTGACAGATTGAGAAAAAGACAAGATGCTAATTTTTTGTATACATTGATTAATCATTTTTTGGTCATACAAACACAACCACTGCTCGTTGTACTTTTTATGTAGTTCCTCCTCTTCTTTTGTGAGTGCCTTGATTAAAGTCTTTGAGGTATCATGAGATTGTAATTCCTGGTGGTGACCTCTTTTAATGTTTGTAATTAACTCCTCCATGAATTTTCTTCCTATCTGCGTCGTTGGTTCCGTCGCGTAAATGGTCCCGTTGAAGGATGGGTTGGATGTGAGGTATGGCAAGGCTAACATGTTTTGTGGATTCGATATGACCACGACATCAATTTTAGAAACGTCAAAAGTTGATCCTTGTTCTAGGATTTTTGGCACTTGAACTTTAATTTGATCATAATCTTTAATATAGGTAAATGGGGACGCGACACAATCTTTTGTTTTTATAAACTCGTCCTTCCTTAATCGTGTTGTTGTTGTGGAGCAAGGAGTTAGATGGAGAAGTGATTGGATTTCCAAAGGGCAATCAAATAATATCCATGTGTCCTTGAAATTTAATAAATAGCATGTCTGTTCCTCTCCAAAGTAATACTATAGAGGTTAGTCATCTTTTCGAGTGATAGTGTCCCTTACAAGCTTCATTTTTGTTAGTCAGTTTACTAGTTGTTACAAAACCAAACTTTCAACAAAACACCCCAACGCGGGTAGTTTTAGTGTTGTTTACTTAGGCTAGGTACTTGGGTGATACCAAACAATTATTTTTATTTACCTTATCAACCTTCGGTTTACTGGCGGGATTCTATTAGGAGAGTCCAGTTTTATTGACGATTATGTCTAGGAAGTCATATTTAAACAACTCGCCACCAAAGACACATAAGAGCTCCAACTCACCACCTAGAGGCAGAATCGGCATTATACAAAATCAAATAAACAAATCTCGTATTGAAAGCCGCGACTACGATGCAGAACTAAATAAACTAGACGCAGATGAAGATAATACTTTTCAAAGAAAAATAAGGAATGGTGTTGGAAGAGAGATACCATCTAGAGAAAGGTACGATCCAGAGAAGAGAGCTTCAAAATTAAAACAACAAGCAAACGAAGATAGGTTAGATGCCAAACGCATCCAAGATAAAAAACAAGTCGATGAACAAGAGCAGTACGATGCTAGTCGGCCACCAAGTGCCGGAATCATTGACGATGACGACATTCTAGTCACACACGAACAAATTGCAATATATGACAGGCCCACATACACACCAGACTCAAACGACTCCAGCAATGAAGGATCCAGAACACAGAGTCCGAGCAAACGGTTGATTGCATACAGCAACGCAATGGAGCCATCGGCTGACGAGAAGAACATTGTGGACACTGCCGCTGATTTGGTTCGCCTCAACAAACAAACCGAACTATCCAGAGAAATCACCACCAATAATCAAATCGTCCAAAACGCTCTTGATCAAGGATTAGAAGGAGGAGACTTGCTAAAAATAGTCGATGAGTTGTCCAAAACAATTAAAAACTCCGCCACACCCAACACCACCCTCATACAATTCCGGCTCCAACTAGTCGAAGAAATCAGAAAACAAAATGTACAGCAACAATTGATGCGCGGACAGATCCAAAGAAGAGACGTCCTGCTAGAAGAACAAAGGGAGGCTTACCTAAAGGAATTAATGCTTCTTCGCGAAGAATTATTCAAAAAGAACAATGACTCCGCTCACGAACCAACCGACTACATGCTTCATTCGTGGGTCAACCGAACGCGCATGGCAGAACTTCAAGACGAAAAGGAAAGACAGCTACTGATGGAACAAGAAGCAGATCGACAGGCAAGACTGCTCGCAAAAAAAGGAATGCTAAACCACAGAGCAATGAGAGAAGAAGAAGAAGATCGCATGTCATTCAACAACTTGCGTTCTCAAACCAGAAAGGTCAGCGAGACGCTCGTCACTTTAAAGAAATTGGAAATGAAGAGGAAAAAAGAAATTGATGCATTAAGAAGACAACAACGAGAGACGGATCGCATTAGAAAAAGATTATTAGAAAGAGAAGAAGCGGGAAGAGAAGAAGCAGAAAAGGAAAAGACGGAACGAGAGCGTTTGGAACGTTTACAACAACAATTATTGAATCAACAACAACAATTAATGGAGATGAGAGATTTACAAGGAACCAGTAAAGACCAAGAAGAACGCGAAAGATTACTTGCGGAAAAACAATTACAAATCGACGCTCAACGAAAACAATTGGAAGAACAAACAAGGTTGCACGAAGAACGACGCAAGAGAGAAGACGAAGAAAAAAAAGCCTTCGAAAATCAATCCCATTTCAATCAACAACATGATCACAATCAAGAAAGCGATCAAAATGACATTGAAGATCAAGACGAACGAGAATCAAATCATCACGAAGAAGATGGAACGTCACAAAACGAATTCGTACCGACGATCGATGGTCACAAGATTGAAGAAGAAAACAAACAGCTCAATCTTTTGGAAAATCAAATTTTCGATTTCCAAGGTCGCTTCAGACACCTGCATGCACAAATGGACATTATCAAAAAACGATTAGAATTCTATTCCGACAACAAGAATGACTTCTCTCAAGATTTGGAAACCAGCTTAGGACCAGAGGGAGAGGTCGCGTTAGTGTTCACGGACGTTCAAGATTCGACTCGACTATGGGAAATGGATTTGGACTCGATGAGAGAATCGATCAAGATTCACAATCAAGTGATGCGCACCAATCTAAAAGAAACGTTCGGATTCGAAGTAAAAACCGAAGGAGATGCGTTCATGTGCGCATTCAGTAACGTTCACAATGCGATCGAATTTTGCATGAGGACCCAATTGGCATTGATCCATGCCGAATGGCCAGAATCATTATTGGAATTAGATCCCGCTCGAATCGAATACGATCCCCACGATGACAATTTATTTTTATTTAGGGGATTGAGAGTACGCATGGGCGTTCACATCGGCACGCCAATGGTGGAACCAGATCCCATCACCCATCGAAATGATTATTTCGGTCCGGTGGTCAACCGTGCAGCGAGAGTGGAAAGTCAAGCTGCAGGCGGTCAGTGCGTCATCAGCAGTGCCGTATGGGAACACATTGTCGATAAGATACACGATGGATTCAGCGTAAAGTTATGGACAAAGTTCATGGGCACCGTCACGTTGAAGGGAATGGACGAACCGGAGACCATTCGAATGATATTGCCCAATTCTCTGAGGGAACGTAAATTCATAGAGGTGGAATTGGGAGATGATGTGGATCACAAGACGAGTTCGTTACAAGATTTGAAAAATCGATTGGAGTCGTTACAACAGGAGCATACGGCATTGGAAAAGGAAAGAGATGACATTCAAAATGCAATCCATTTCAAATTAAAAATCAAAGCGTTGGAGGATACAATGTACGAGAAGGACAATGTGATTAAATTTCTCAAGGATAAATTAGATGCATCCAAGAATTACGAATCGCACGAGAATATGAATTTGTTAAATGACATTGAGACGGTCATGCAAAAGTACGACGACATGAAAGCAGAGTACGAGAACATGAGGAACAATTACGACGAGGTGGTCAAATTGTTTAATAAAAAAGTAAAAAATGAATTGGATGTTTTTGGATCAGATTTGAGTCGAATGTCAAAGGAAGTCAAGAGGAAACCAACGAGGAACTATGGAATGGACGACGAAGAGCTGGATGAGATTGGAGGTACCGGAGAAGAAGATCCCGATATGAGCGTGGGAGAAGCTAGAGCGAGAGCCTTTGCGCGAAGGTGGAGAATAGAGAGAGAAGATTTGAGAAACAAATTGAATAATAGAGAAAAGACTTTATCGGAGAAGGAAACTCAAATCGAACAATTAAAGATTGAACTAAAGACCACTCTAAGCAATAATAAAACGAATCGTATTCGCATGATGTTGAAAAAGGATGTTCCGCGTAGTATTATACAGGAACGTAATAGTGGTAGTAGTCCATCTCTTGTCGTGAAATCTCCTGGAGTGTTTTTGGATTCGTCCGCGGAAACGGAGTTTTTTAATCATTCCGAAGATCAGCAGATCAACCAAGAACCGAATCCATTCGTCAACGAGGATGAAGGGGTTGAGGTGATTGGAAGCGATGGCATGACTTATCAAAACGTACTTCCACGTTCAGCACTCAATACCAGTCACTCTAAACGTAACTTGTCAAGTAGAGGTTCCGTTCTTTCCAAGATTCAATCCGAAGAAGATGTTCAATCCCGTCCGGAATCATCCAAATCATCGGGTCGTTACAGCACCTTAAATTACTTTCAAAATAGAAAATCAAACGGAACCATCACGCCCAACAACAATGTAGCAAAATTACTAGCCATATCAGAACAGACCAGTCGCGAAGAAACAATGATTGCAACACAACCAGAGAATAACAAAACAGCAGCACTTCACGTCCATCTACCCAACCATCAACCATTCATGTACGATAACATTAACGTAAGTAATTCAGGAGGAATGTACGATCACGGAGTATACAACGGAGGTGATTTTGGAATGAATCATTTGAAACCAACAATGAGCATAGGAACCATGAGCGAAGTGATAGCCATTCTACAAAAAGCAATCAAAGATGCCGTCAAGATGGGAGACAAGCTCAAAACATTTGATTGGGATCTATTCGTACAGGGAAACAGGAAACAAAACGTGGACGACTGCAATTCAACACCCACAGGTGGTTACCTCCATCGCATCTCCACTCCATCACCCAATCATTTCCAACAACCGATCAACCACCAATCGCTACTTGACAAGAGAAGAATACTCAACAAGGCCAGTCTAATCACATTGAGAGATGATGTATCCAACATGAACAACACCATCAACAACGGCAAATCAACATCAAAAATAAACGACGTCACGTTTACGCCGGAATCACTTCGACAATGGGGAATGGACGCCGCAGCACGCGTGATGGAAAATCACAAAAAAAAACAACCGCCGAAACCAAAACTCACAAAGAAACAAATCATGCTGATGGAGGCCCAAAAACCACTCAAGCAATCCTATTCAAGAATGTTGGAGAATTATTACAAGAGACAAGAAATTCAACACGATCACATGATGAAATTGAAATCGCAATCAACATTATCCGATCCGACGCCCTATCAAGAAGCAGCGAACCATTGGAGAAGGAACACTGGCGCTTATATCAATGATTGGGAACCATTAGGAAGTCCATTCCGAAGATTGAAGAGGAATCAAAATGTGGAATCGTCATCGCCGCCTCCACAACAACAACGTTCGTACGATGACGATCACATGCCGATCAGAAGCAGCACGTCGTTGAGCGATTATGCACACAACAAGATGGCACAATCGCTACAAAATCCAAACGTACGATTGAAGAGAGGGAACGTAAATTTGGCGCCAATGAGCTACAAGGACCATTTACAAGAATCTGATTCGATCGATCCCACCATTCGATCGGCGAGTGCACCTCTGTTCGATGATTATCGTGATTTTAGAAAAGGTGATTTGAATGGATTGAGATCGGAAAGTCCCGTGACGCCGGGTGATGTCAGGGTGCTGCCGGAAATTAACAAATCAAATCAAGAATCTCCAACTTTTGCTAGCAGAGGAGAATACTCCAACATGACCAGGGAGCAACGCAGAAATGAAATTTTAAAAATGTTGTATTACGACAGAAACGCAGAGCACTATAGGGGCATCGTCGTGAACAATAACGATACGAGCAAAGTAAATATGATTGGTGGTGTGATTGGAACAGCTACTAGTGATTACATGTAAAATAAAAATGTTTATTTATTTTTGTTCGACCAAATCTCTTTCCTTGTCTCTACTAGCCTTTATTTGTTCAAAAAATAATTCAATCTTTCGGTGTTCGTCATATCTGGATAGCAGATCGTCGACTGTCGCTGCTATTTGTTTTGCATATGCTGGATTGGATAAAAGTTCGTGACGTGAATTGGCGCCCTTGATGGTGGTGGCTGTTTTGCAGTTCATGAATGTTTTTATTTCCTTAAATGAAGATTCTGATAATAGAGCATTCTTTTCTGGCCGAACGACTGAAACTGGATTCCTCTTCTTCATGAGGTCGAACTCAATTTCAAAGTCCAAGTCTTTTGCTAGCGAGTCGAGCACGTCGTTTACGGCATCGTTGGCTTGTGTCGTCGAGTGATCCAAGTTTGACTGATGTATGGTGTTGAAACTTTCGGACGTGCCCTCTACCTTGAATCCTTCGCTCATCTCCTTTTGAATGGCTTCTTGAACGCTTGCTGCTTGACTGTCTGAAAATCCAGAATCGACGTGAATCATGGCATTGATGCGATCGGGGAACATTACTGTGCACAATGTAGCGACAGCACCTATAATGACGTTATACATGTTAATGTTGTGACGACGAACCTCCAATGTCTTGTCCGACTATAGTAGCTTTGTCATAACCAAAATAATTTAACACTCTCAAAAAGTCTAGAGCATGTCTAACAAGTGCACCCTTGTTTGGTCTCTTATTTGTATCATCGACAGCAAAACTTAATCCATGACCATACAAATCCATATTGATGATGCCATATGGATAATTCAATTCTCTCGCCACGTTATCCCAGACTGCAGAATTTTGCCCCGCTCCATGCAAAAAGAACACGGGTTCTGGAGGTCTTATAGCGCGACCTTTTGGATTGTATGTCCCTACAGATATCGTGTGTTGCTTTCTTCCATTCGCTTTACTCGAATAAAGTGAATTCATTCTTTCGGATGGTCCTATTTTTAATTGATTCCATGGAAAGGGAGATGATGGGTCTGGTTTGTTTTCAAGTGGATGGTAAAATCCTTGACCAGTAAAGTACACGCGTGGATCTGGATATTGTGTAAATCCATTGCTCCATGAATAACCTCTTTGTTGTGTTAATGTCGCAGTGCGGATGTTAGAAACTCGTCTGAGCATATTATTTCACAAGATGTAAGGGTCAACCATATACCAGACAAAGAAACACAAAAGTTTTAATTGAACACTACAATTTACTTTGGGTCGCAGGTCTATCTCTCAACATTCTTCTCAAAATCTTTCCGGTAGCACTCTTAGGAATCACATCAATAAATTCAACCATTCTAACTTTCTTGCGGGAATTGACGTGTTCAGAAACATAGTTCATCACATCATCAGCAGTCAAATCTTGTTTCTTCTTGACAACAAAAGCCTTTGGAATCTCACCAGCCTCTTCATCAGGAACACCAATCACTGCACAGTCAGCAACAGACTCATGTTTTAAAAGTAAAGCTTCCAACTCTGCGGGTGGTACTTGGAATCCCTTGTATTTGATCAACTCCTTGACTCTATCCACCACCTTCAACCATCCCTGTTCGTCTACGAAGCCAGTGTCACCAGAATGTAACCATCCATCTATGATAGTCTCCTTTGTAGCTTTTTCGTTCATCAAGTAACCCTTCATGACCATAGGACCTCTAAAGCAAATCTCACCTTCTTCGTTCGGTCCGAGCAACTTTCTTTTTCCTTGACCGTCCTCTGTGCTTAGAACTTTACATTCAACGTTTGGTAGCAATAGACCACAAAAACCAGGTTTGACGTTATGATCTGGTGTTCCACTCACTGAAGGTGATAATTCAGTCTATATAAAGTTTAATTTAAATGTTGTCGAGCACTTACCATTCCATAACCTTGTTTGATGGGACACTTTAGACGGTTCATGGCGAGTTCTGTGAGTTGAGGTCCGAGTGGTGCAGCGCCAGAGATTAGTGCTTTCAAGGACGACAAATCAAATTTATCAACGACTGGTTCTTTGGCTAATCCCAAGATGATGGGCGGCACGAGCGCTGCATGTGTGATTTTGAATTTTTGAACACTTTGCAAGAATACAACAAAATCAAATTTAGAAAAGTTGACCATTTTGACTCCTCTGAACAATCCATAATTCATAATCACTAGTGGTTGACTTATCAAGACAGCAGAAAGACTTACGCATTCCGTAGCAGTGGAAGTATGGTAGGATGCCACTATCGACGTCGTTAGGATCGGGTTTGGGTTCAGTTGCTTGGATCTGAAGAATGTTTGCAATGAGGTTGTAGTGGGTGAGGACAACACCCTTACTTAATCCTGTAGTGCCGCTGCTATATGGAATTACGACAGGATCTTCTAATGGATTCACTTTAACGTTTAAAGGCTTGTTGTCCTTTGGTGGTGCCAAAAGTCTCTTAAAGTCGTATACTTTGCCTTCTTCTTTGACCTTGTCGGGGCTTAATATGAAAATCTTCTCAACTTTAGTGTTAGGAACTGCCCCAATCGCATTTTCAAGGAACATTGGAATGGTGACCAAGAACCTCGCTCTAGAATCCACGAGCTGCTTGTGAATCTCTTCTACGGTGTAGATTGGATTGATGGTGCTCTAAAAGTTATTAGTAAAAAAAACGAACAAATTGCATACCGAAGCTCCACCAGTGCTAGAGATTCCATGGAATATGACAGCGTACCAAGGCAAGTTAGGAAGTAGTACACCGAAGACATCTCCATGCCTGAAATTGAGTTGGCTCTGCAGGTTCTTGGCAAAAGCAAAGGTGTATTGTTGTATCTGCTTGTATGTAAACTGCTGGTCGCTTGTGGCATCCACAATAGCCACTTTGTCGCCATAGGAATGGAAGTTCTGGAACACAAAATCTGTGTATGATAGGTCCTTTGGGATATTCACGTCTGGGTATGTGCTTCTGAAGATGGTCATTATCGTGATGAGGTCAACTATTGTCAATCCAATACAATAAAAAAGATATTGATCTAAAAATTAAGCGTTAGATTTGTGACATATGTCAGTAGATGTCCACAATAGTGAATAGGATTCCAAGCTATTTACACCACTGCACGGCCATCTTATATCCGATCCCCTGATTCTTACACAAATGGAGTACTTGTTTTTGAGTTGTAAAAAATTCTTACAACAATGAAGGAATTCCAAGATAAAGTCGAGGGTATTAGAAAGCATTTGTCGATCAAGAATATTTATGGCATTTCAATTTCTCTTCAACAAAATTTTGCGTGGCTAACCTGCGGTGGTCGCAACTATGTCGGCACACACACAGAAAAAGGCATTGCCACAATTTATGTAGACGCACTCAATGTCATCCTAATAACAAACAACATTGAAGCAAACCGAATCATCTCAGAGGAGTTAGGAAATTGTGGAGAAGTCACAAAGCTACAAGAACACCAAACTAACCAAATTCAACTCATTGAATATGACTGGTATGGACCTGCCCTTTCAACTAAAGCCCTCTTATTCAAAAATAAGGTTATAAAATCGGAGCAAGTAAACATTGAGTCGGACGAGGATCCGATCGCTTCCGCCATACTCTCTACTTTGAGGTGTAAATTAAACAAGTTTGAGATTGATAGATACAAATTATTAGGCCGAGACTGTGGTGCACTCATAGCAAAGGTGGCCAAGCACCATATTAGGAGAGGTGTGTCTGAGTCTGAATTAACCTCAAAAGTTGCGGAAGAATGTTACAAATTAAACATTGTACCTGTTGTGATTTTAATTGCATCAGATGAACGGGTTGATAACTTTAGGCATCCAATTCCTCATTTTAGTAAATGTGTTCAAAATAAAGTTATGCTTGTCCTTTGTGGTCGTCGATATGGCTTGATAGCTTCCGTGACCCGAATGGTTCATATTGGTCCAATTCCATCCGAACTTCGCGCTAAGCACGACGCAGTGTGTTATGTAGATGCAGTCGCAATGTCCATGACCAAAGTGGGAAACAATGGATCCAAGATCTTTGAAAGAATCAAGCACGCCTATGAGGAGAAGAATTTTGGAGGGGAATGGAAGTTACATCATCAAGGTGGTCAAACTGGTTACATGTCCAGAGAATGGAAGGCTTGTGATGGTGATTCACATCAGATTTTGGCAGAAAGTGCGTTCGCTTGGAATCCAAGTATAACTGGGACAAAATCAGAAGACACCATTGTTATCAACGGGGATGGTGAGTGCGAAATAATCACTGAGTCTGAGGAGTGGCCTACTTTGAACGTCACAGTGGACAATTGCGTTTATAAGAGGGCTGACATACTCCAGGTTGTTGAATAAAGCTTTATTATTTTACTAGTGGTGAGTTCGAATGGGTTCAAACTAAATGAATACAAAACCTAATGATCATAGAAGCATGAGAAATAGGGTCAACGCTTGGTGGTATCTATTTGACTCAGCATTTCGACCTGAATCTGATAAAGTTAGAAGAAACTACAGGCAGAACTAGCCCAGTAGTTTAATAGTGCCATCAAGCTTGAGGTTGCAGTTGTATTGGGGGTTGCTTCCTCTTCAGTGGATGTTTTGGCGGACTTGTGTGCTTTCATACTGGTTTCTGTTGGCTTTGAAGAGGCATCTACACTCTTACTCTGGCTTTGCTGTTTAACTTCAGTTATCAGTACATCTGCAAAGAGCGTGCAGAATTGTGAAGAGGGTCTCATGTGTCTATCTTTTGTGAATAATTGTCATAAATGATACTCGTCAAATGTCGTTTAAATTCGTCTCTATCAGTTGGAATTGGTACCATTTTTGAGAAATTCATACTTTTTAGTCTTCTCGTCAGGGTAAATCTTAGATTGTATAGTGTACAGCCCAAAATATACGTTTGTTATTGAGTGAGGAATTTAAAGACCTATTTATGTTATAAATACAAGCAAATATTACAGGACACTTCACCGGCGTCGGGCCCGACAAGGTCATAAAACTGGAGCACAGACATCGCGTCAAAAGTATTTTATACATTCCCCGAAATGAACACAAATCAAGAAAATTTTATTATGTTCATGCTTTACTTAAACATTGAGTGGTTGAAACATATTATTACAAGCACTCAATGTCGCAGTAATTAACGTGAAATAAAGCATGTCACCGAAGAGATTATCTAGCCATATCTCCTTCATCAGTTCCAGCTTGACAAGCGTGTGCATTTTAGGTTCTAATTGTTAGTTGGCTTTGGTTTTCTTTGTAAACTAATCAACTTGGACCTTCCTTGCTCATTATCTGCAACGTCCAATTCGTCAACGTCACTTCACAAAATGCTTTTATGAATCGCTGGCGTCATGATTTTATCATCCGACACAAAAATGAGATTATAAAACTATAATAATTACATCAATAAAACATTACAGATAGTTGGGGAGCCTTCTCATGAAAAGGGCATATATGCAGTGATTATGTAATTACATACTTTCCATTAACGGCCGTTATTGACAAGCGACGAAAAACGACTTGTTTGTTAAGATCATATTTTTGCACAATCATTCTCAATAAACTGTACTATCTATTTTTTATTTCTAATGGTGAGCTCGATTACCATCTTGGTTGCACATACAAATTTGTGTTTGACGAAAAATTTCGAGATATGATAAGAAATCAGGTCTAAACAAGATCCAAGTTTGTATAATACCAACATTTTTATATCAAAATCACGATACGACACAGTACTTTTTATGGGTGGTATTCTTCTTAATTAATTACTGGGTGGTCGCTATCGCACCTCTTAATAAAAAATTTAATAACTACGTGATATACTAGTACCCGATAATGTCTACTGTAACCGAGTTGATATCCATGTACACGTTTGATTTCGAGAGAATCTTTGACGACAGCATGCAGCGTGATGTGCTTGGTCAATATTTGAAATCAATCCACAACGAAGAGCCTTTCGAATTTTTGTGCGATATAGAGAGGTATATGACGCTTGTAGGCGTTCAAATGAGATACAACGACGCAAAGAGGATCATCTCCAAGTATCTTAATTTTGAGAGTATCTCAGAGATTAATATAGGAAGTGAGGCTAGGACTACTACGTTGGAGGCATTTGAATCATGTTCCGTACAAAAGTGCTCCAAAGACATTTTTAATGATTTAAGAATAGCAATCTACATCAACATCAAGGAAGTTAACTTCCCGGGATACTTGGCATCTACTTACTTTTTAAATCACGTAACAAGAATGATAAAGAAGGACCCAAAATACCTGGACGCAATAGGAGTTAAAAGAAGGGGTAGAATTTCAATGAGCTTTGCTGACAAGATTACCAAAAGTAGTAGCCCGTACGATATTTGTTCCCTAGCCATAACAGACGATGAATTCGATGACATGGTCTGTAAAATAAAGAACCAAGACAATATCGACTTTGATGCAAATTCAAAAAAAATTGCATTTGGAATCTTCAAAGAGAAGTCGTCAATAGTCAAAGATAGAAAGGCTGTTAAATCTACCTATCAATCATGTCTGTTTGATTTCTCTCCCGAAGAAGTGTTCTGTGCCATGCATAGCTCTCCATACAGCAATTCCATGGACGAGCTTCAGAAAAGACACGTCAAAGTCATCAACAAGTTTGATTTTGTCGACTCCTTTGGTGTCTTGATACACATCAAGCAGCAGATGGTGTTTCCTTATCAGAATAGAGACTTCTCCGTGCTCTACTCTGCTAAAATACTACAAGACCACAGCATTATCGCAATATGGAAGTCAATAGTTACTCCGTTGATTCCAGAAGATCCAGAGTACATTAGAGGATACATGGTCGTAGGTGAGTTGTTTGAAGCACAGTCATACGAGCGTTGCAAATACACAACGCTAAAGACTATAGACCACGGTGGAAATCCAAATCAGTTCCTTATTAGTAAAATGAATGCAAAGAGGTCTGATTGCGACGGGCTATTCAACAAAACAAAAGAAAATTGTACAGAGGCAAGAACCATGAAGATTGCCAAAGTACCAGGAGTGTCGTATGCATCAGAATGTCTCTATACCAGAGTAAAAGACTACGTGTAGATTTACAACAAATTATTTGTATTTTATAGAGCAGTAGGATAGATCTAAGAGCATTGAATAAAATTTTGGTTAATTCAACTGGGGATTATTCTAAATGAAGCCAAAAAAATCAATAAAACGTTCAAATTGCTTGAAATGACGAGTCTGTTCGATTAGTTTCAAAATTGTCTGGGATTGTGGGCCATTATAGCGTTTCCGATGCAACTGTCGGATTACAAACCCTATTTTTTCACTACCCATCCACACAAAAATGTTGATCGAAAGTCTTTGTGAGGGTGTAGTGATGACGTGTTGTTTTGTGACCCGTGTGTAGTTAAGTACGAAAGGTTATCATACATGAAGTAATGAAATAATGCGTGTTGGACATTTGCAATAAATGTAAGTCCAAAGACTAACTACAAACACAAATAAAAAATAAATGTCGTTTTTCACCGTCATCAAGCAGTCCAATGTGGGTGTCGCAGAGACTTAGTGCAAGTTCACCAAAATCAACCAGGTTTAAATCTCAACCTACCATTCATCCAAAAAGTCACAGACTTTTACGTGTAGATTTGCAACAAATTATTTGCATTTTATAGAGCAGTAGGATAGATCTAAGAGGATTCAATAAAATTTTGTTTTAATTCAACAAATTGTTGGATTACACAATCTTTGCTTTTTTACCCTTCTTGACTTTCACAACTTCCTTAAGGAACAGATTTTTCTGTTTTTAATGGAGGCAAAGTGCTCTTGATGCTGTTCACATGATCAAGTTCTGCTATTCTTTTCTGAGCCTTATCACATTCCCAATCCCAATCTACATGAGCCATCAAATACAGTACTATGACGTGGCATATGGCAAATAGACCCAGACACAATCCTATCCAGTATCCAAGAATTTTTAGATCAAGTGTAAAGGCGAGAACAGAGCCAATTGGTAGTCCTACTATACAATATCCAATCACAATTATAATGGAAGACCAGAACTGTTTACCTAAACCAAGTAGTATGCCATTTAAAACCAACTGCACCCCATCTTGTATTTGATAAACAAAAACAACAGGCATAACACGTTCAATGATATACTCCACATTTTTATTCTGAACCATGATACATATGATAGGCTCACGTAGACCAAATATTAAACCGGCGCTTGCCAGAGTTAACACAAATGATATGACGATAGATATCCAGCATAGCCATTTGGCGCGCTTTGGTTGCTTAGACCCAATGGCACATCCTATATTAGAGGTTGTCGCTGTAGCGACACCATCAGGTATTCCATAAGCAATTAGAGTAATACTTACCACCACGGAGTGAGCGGAAACATATTCCTCGCCAAACTCTGTAAGAATGTACGTAAGACTTTCTAAACTCCAATGATCCACACATACCACTACAGCACTTGGTATGGCTAGTTTGATGTGTTCTTTTATACCCTTTAAATCAAATGCTTCTTTTATTGTTCCTTTGCATTGCTGAATAAAAGAATCGCCGTGTTGATCAGGTCCAGCGTTAACTAACAAAAGGGAACAACATAACATCAACAGTGAAAAGACTCTTGTAATGCTGGAGGAAGTGGCAGTGCCCAGATAACCAATTGCATCGTGGCCTACACTACTAAATAATAAATTTAACGTTACAGTCATAACAATATTTGTTATGCTGACCAAACAAGGGATCAAGAGTCTGTCTTGAGATATCATATAAGAAGACAAAATTTTACAAATCACGAAAGGGAATAACCCTGGTATCATGACCCAAACATATTTTGACGCCATATTCGCAACATTCATATCGTGTTGTATGACCTGAAATATAAATTTGGACAGACAACAAACGATTATAATTGGAAAAAACAAAAACAATGTAATAATGATGGAACGAAGTAATACAGCACGCATTAACCTTCTATTTTCAACACCATACGCCTGGCTAACAAGTGTCTCCTGTGCACCAGACATTCCTAGTGGAACTGCAATTAGACAAGCACATAACGCTTGAGCAAGCACTCCCGCCGTCATGCTCTCTAAACTCAACGACCCCAAAAATACTTCGTTTACCAAATCCATACCATCAAATCCCATATGTATAATGATGACAGGAAGGATGATGAATGACATTTTCCACACTTCCTTCAATAAATAACGTGAGGATTCAAGTAACTGTTTAGAAGTCATATGGCCACATCCTATGCGCTCTATACGCTCCTTTGACTGTTTCATTTTCAGATATGGTGGATTGTGCTGTTCTATTTAAATACTGGCCACCAGTTTTCATAATTATCACGACTCCTTTTGAAACACCCAACTAAGGCATAAATGATTGAAAGTATCAGAATCCATGACTATGACTCCATATTTTCTCACCCAATAAGCTAGTGAGGCTTGTTCGTTGGCGCCATTTTTGATAGATGATTCTTTTAGGATTGTTAAAAGTGTTGCTTGTGTTTTCGTATTATTATCCAAGCGATTGTCGAACTACAGTATTGTTCCTGAACATCAAACACTCTTGAACCCTGCTGCCCGGTATGCGAATTCTTATAAACATCTGTTATGAGTTCAAATACGATACAAAGAACCAAAGCGAGGGCCGCCCTACAGACGGTGGCGTTATTATTTGTTACCATTGTTCAACATTCAAACAAACTTTTTGTAAACTTTTAACATGATTAAGATATCACCAAGCGAAAAGCAGTTCCTTATAGATGGTATAAAACAGAATATGCGAACGGATGGAAGGTCAAGACTTGATTATCGAGCATTTACTGTTGAGACGGGGTTAGTTGCACAAACAAATGGCTCCGCACGTGTAAAACTTGCAAACAATACAGACGTCTTAGTTGGAGTTAAAGTCGAAATCGGAGACCCTGACCCTGATTTCCCTGACCAAGGTAGATTAGAAGTGAGGGTAGAATGCTCACCAAGTGCGAGTCCCGAATTCGAAGGAAGAGGTGCAGAGGAAATGAATGCAATTCTAAGTGCAATGCTACGTAACATGTTGCAAAACGCAAGAACTGTAGACTGGGCGTCTCTTTGCATCTCACCTGGGAAACAATGCTGGATAGTATACGTAGATTGCCTAGTACTGGATTCTGCGGGGAACTTGTTTGATGCTTTATCAATCGCCACAAAATCAGCTCTATTCAACACAAAGTAAGGTATAGTACATTAAAACATTTGTAACCTATAAACAGAGTACCAAAAATTGAAGTAATGGAGACCAGTAGTGGACAAACAGAAATTGAAGTTAGTGATGACCCTTCAGATTTTACAAGGCTTTCAACTGCAAGTATACCAATTTCCGTCACTTTGGCAAAAGTTGGCTCAAGATACATTGTCGACCCAACGATCGAAGAGGAATTGTGCATGGAATCGCGCGTTACAATAGCCATAAATTCCAAGGGAAACATTTGTTCCATTCAAAAGGGTGGTGTATCATCTGGGATCAATCCAAGCGAATTTAATAAAATGCTTCAACATGCACGCAAGATTGGTCTTGTCCTATTAAAGGAACTTGATGCTTTGTTAGATAAGGAGGAAAACAATGATACTTCTACAAAGATTGGATTCGCTCGCTAAATGTAACAAATAAACATCACCTTTCGCAAAAGGGGAAACCAGAAAAAATCTATTTTTAAACTTTTGAGTTGACAAAATTTTGATAATTATTAATAACAACAACACAACAGCAATGTCAAGCACAGAAGTAACATTCGAGGTCGTTCAACAAGGAATCTATGGTCGTCACCCTCCAACACTAAAGAAAGCCATGCTCATTGAAGAGAAGGAATGCGTATCCTCAGGAATCAAGAGTGACGTCATTGAAAGTACCAACTTCGAAAACAAGATCCTAATATATGTTGCGTCCGGGCAGAAGCCAACAGGAGGATATACAGGTTTGTTCTACCATTGTATTGAGAGTTAACCAAATTTTAGTTCAGGTAAAGAAAATTAAAGTAGACGTTGAGGGAGCTAAGATTGAAGTCTACGCCAAGGATGTAGAACCAAAAGATAGCTTTGGGACGATGGCACTTACCCAGCCCTTCTGCGTTGTTCGCGTGGACAAACCATCTTTTGAACTCAAAAAAGAATACAAAATCCACTGGATGAAGAAGAAGACTCAAGAAATTAAAGAATAATTTTTGTAACTTTATTTTATTGAGCTGGGCGTGCCTTGTTTTGTAGCATTCTTGATCCCATGAACACGACGGCAATTAGGATGGTTGGTCCATATCTTGCTAGGAAGGATGCTTCTGCTGCGACAACCTTTTTCTTGCCGACAATTCTCTTTACCTCAAACTTTTCTTGTTAGCGGACGTTTAAAACGGTCAACTTACGTCATCCTTTGATGTGTTGTCGTAAACGAATGAAAGAACAAAAGTAGTTGGACTTGTCACTAAGAATTCGTAGGTACCACCTCTAGTGTTCTTTTCAGCGGTAAACCGACCTTGAGAAACGTATAGAGTTTGGGTTACAAAGTTGTACGTGAATTCCTCTTCAACAGCGGCCTCTCCATCAAAATCCTCGGATTCATCGTCGCTCTTCTTTTCCTGGAATTTGATCTTTTGGTTCTCAGTGTCACTTGGAATGTTAGGTGAATCATAAGGTGATAAACTTACACAATCAATTCAGAAGCGTGATCGTCTGAACCATCGTTGTAGTCTATGACACCACGTAAAACGGAATCAAAGGCACCTTGAGTAATGTTGAAAGCACCATGGCGGCTCTCATGTCTATCGCTTGTGATAACAGCACTCTCAACTTCCCACTCTCTGAAACGATTAGATCAAATTTTCACACCAACTACAAACCCTAAGAAGAATTCCGGTAGTTGGAATTGTTTGGGTTCCTCTGCAATGGCCAATCCGACCAACAACAAAACGCACACTGATAAACAAAGTTTGATCATTATAATTATGTTATAATTACAAAGTTGAGTTGATTGGAGATGAGAACAAATAACAACGGGTAGACAAAGCATTCGTTAATCTCAACGGAATACACACCATTGAAATGAGAAATTACAGTCAAATTACAGATGGCTTCAATCACCTCAAAGGAATACTTTTTTTTATATAAATGACATTCTGCGAAAAGCTTTATTAGGACATGGAGCGTGCGATAGGGTTATTAAACTTGTGCTTGTATCGGATCCGATAAACCTCCGCTTATTCAATAAGAGAAAGTGGGTCAATTTTGTTCTTTCAGAATTCAATGCATTAATGAACAACGAATGATATTTCCAACGTGATTTTGGAACGCTAAATTGAAGAAAATGCTGTTCTAACAAATCTTTATAAAAACAATGCGTTCCAACATATTCTATTGATGATAACTCTATGAGTGATTCTAAACAAACCCTCAAGCGTGCAGAAGCGATTTACTTCGTCTAATTCTATCAAGTACTCAAAGCGGTTTGTAACGGTGTTCCGCCTACAGTACGGTACATTCTTCTCTGAACATTTGTGCCTTATCGAAACATATCTTGACATCACCACCTTCTGAGAGCGAGTTGCTTACCTCTTCATGAATGTTTGATACGGTTGCAAAACTCAGCTTTTCACAGTAGACCTCCTTCCATGCACATTGTTGGAGCGTACTGTATTTAAAAAATATATACAGGGTTCTGTACTCCGCGATTGTTAGTCACACTATGCAGCTCTATACTTGCATACACATTGAGGGGTGAGGAGATATTAGTCGATAGATTTCCGACTTGCAACTACAGCAAAGACAACACGTTGGATCTTGTTGGACTCTGTAACATTTACCATAATAAAGACAAATCTTGTGGGTACATAATGAACGAGAGAATAGCATATGATGCAGCTGGTATGTCGCTCTATGGTGTCTACTCTGCAATCGATCTTTTAACGATCCCTCAGGTATATATACCGAATTTGGTTTATTTCGCATTAAAGCTGTAGCGTCATTTGTGTTGGCTACAGTGGGTGAGAATTACCAACACTAACCACATGGACAAAAGATTGGCATTTCTAACCAATTTGCCAAGGACACTGTGTTGAAGATGCTTGAAAATAAATCTTTCTTTCAATTTGCTGTTTCTTGTTGAGGAAATGTAAAACAATATATGACGTATGCTGTTTCTCCGTTATAGCATCACGGGTGAACATTGTAGTCCTGATAAATGGACAATATTATTCGTCCTGATATTTCATTGAACCTTGTTGTAATAAGTCAATTAAACGTCTGGAACTGTTCAATTGAAGTTAAAGTGTTAAAGTGAATGTCTGAAGAAAGCAAGGGTTGTAAGGTATCCGGTTATGAATTTTATCGCTCTATTGGTTCGCCCAAGTATATTTTAGCCCCAATGGTGGACCAGTCTGAGCTGGCTTTTCGTCTTTTATGTAAGAACCATGGGACACAACTTACGTACACACCAATGTTCCATTCAAGGGTGTGGGTAGACCACAAAGAATATAGAAACAGGCATTGGCAAGTTGTTGCTGGCGAAGGACCAATGTTTGTTCAATTCTGTGGTAACGAGCCAGAGACGGTTTTAGAAGCGACAAGATTATGTATGGAATTGCCCCATGCAAGAGACATTGTCGCCGCATTTGATTTGAATCTAGGTTGCCCTCAAAGAATAGCACAAAGAGGTAGATACGGATCCTACTTGATGGAAGAGCAAGATGTAATTCGTAGAATTGTGGAAACGATGCATAGGGAAAGTGAAGTGCCTATAACTTGCAAGGTTAGAATCTTCCCAGATGTGCAACACACTCTCAAATATGCTGAAATGTTAAGGGATGCTGGATGTCAATTATTAACGGTACATGGTCGCACCAGAGAGCAAAGGGGAGTTAAACAAGGCTTGGCTGACTGGGACCAGATTAAAATGGTACGCGAACACATCAAGGACATTCCAGTTATTGCCAACGGAAACATTCAAACTTTCGAAGACGTTACCAAATGCATGGAATACACAGGTGTCGACGGAATCATGTCCGCCGTCGGCCTTTTAGAAAATCCTGCGCTCTTTTCTAATCAAGATGATTATGACAGGGCCGAATTAGCCTTGGAGTATCTCGACCTTACGGATCGCCCTAATCACAACCCACCAAACGTTAGTTACACAAAATCACACATCTTCAAGGTCATGTTGAAGGAGTGGATGTGCTTCCCAGACCTCAGAGATGCCGTTCAATACAGCGGAACGAAAGAGGAGATGAGGAAAATAATAAAAGAAGCGGACAGTAGGAAGAAGGAGAGACCCGATGATTGGAGAACATTTTATTTAAATAACTTTAAAGAAACGTGTCAACAAAGAAGACAAGCAAAGAGTTCCAGGAAACGAAAACATAATCAACAGGATACATCGGATGGTAACGTGGAGGAGCAAAATACACCCACCAAGATTGATAAACGAGATGGTAGTTTGGTGGATGGTAACGTGGAGCAGCAAACCAATGAATAACATGACTTGTTGTGAGATTTTTGCGGAATTATTCAAGAACCATTGAATATGTATTCATAATAAAAGTGATATTGTTTACCTTGTTTGTCAATCTAGTTTGGTTGTTCCGTATGAGACTAATTAAATTTTATTTGCATTTTTACCGCCTTAGATTTCGTAACTGTAGATATGCCAAAGCAACAAGAAGAGCAATATGATGATGAAGAGGAAGAGGAGGAAGAAGAGGAGGAAGTAAAGCCTCCTGAATACGATTATGAGGAAATGGAAGAAGGAAGTCACTTTAGAAAGTGGGATAAAAAGATTTGGGATGAATACCAAGCTGCTAGGTTAAAGCATTATGAAGGTGAAGAAGATGCCGCTCAAGGAGGCGAGGATGAGGAAGACACCTTTCCAGTCGAAGAGTGGACAGACACATTAGTTAACGATACCTACCCGAACTTTGACGTTAACAGGGTGAAATTGATAACAACTCTAGGGGTATGTTCAACTTATAAACATAATCTTATGAATTAGCTGTACGGAGGTGGAAGGGATGACTTCCAACAGAGACATGGTTCAGGCTTTGCATATTTTGCAAATGGCGACGAATATCAAGGTACGTATAATGAGGGTCAGAAACATGGATCTGGATTGTACATTTATCGAGCCGCGTATAAAAAGGGTATCAAAAGCCTACCCAAACCAGAACAAGAGATTGAAAATTTAAAACAAACTGACGAGCTCTTAAAGAAAATGATCGAGCAAGCTGATTTAAATCGAGAAGATGAAAATTTATACGACGAAAAACTGCGGGTGGCGGCTTCGAGAGTTTGTGAACTTTCAGAAAATCTTCATCCTTTGAGAGTATTTTATCACTTGAAATTTGGACCTCATCCATTCTACACGGGTGATTTCCAAAACAATGTAAAGGAAGGGAAGGGAATAATGAAGTATAAAGATGGCAGTATTTACAGGGGAATGTGGTGCAAAGATAAGAAACATGGATCGGGAGAAATGTTTTATTCAAATGGAGATCAATACCAAGGAGAGTGGAACATGGGCAAGAAGACTGGAAATGGAGACTACACATTTGCTGGGAAGGGTTGTTCTTATAAAGGAGAATGGGACACAGGCAAGATAAAGCGTGGGATGTGGGTTATGGATGATGGAATCACGTACTCCGGCGGATATTTGAACAACCTACCAGATGGAGAGGGCAATTTCACTTTCCCAACAAGCAATAATGTGACCAGGTTAAACGGCAAATTTATAAATACAGAATGGATTCCGGCCGAGAGTTTTGTTCAACAGTAAATAAATAAGATGCGACGTTAAAAGTATATTTATTCACAACATGCCTAAGACGTTTAAAACGTCATCCGCATCGTCTTCCCATGGCTTAACGCCTTGTGACAATAATGTATTAATCTGTCTTTGTGAATAGCCGTACTCGTAGGGATCTTTTTCGTATTCGGGTGAATTATAATAGTGGGGTCGCGGGTAGTGGTACTTCCTTTCTGGTTGTGGGTGGTAGTTTCTACAATTATCTCCATACCTACATCCTCTTGTCATGAAAAATGAACATACAGGTGCGTGTCTGTTGTCTATACTTGAATAAGGTTCTGGAGATCTCGAGTATCGTCTTTCTATGTATTCTCTTGGGTGGTGGTACGGTGCCGACCTAGTCGGTCGAACATCATAATAAGGGTGTGGAGGATGAGGAGGATAGTGTTGTCGTCTAGGAGGTGGTTCATATTCTCTTCTTACATATTCGTCGTTTGGATGTGGATAGCGTGGTGGTGGTGGTGAACGTTGTGGTGATTCGCGTCTGTCTTGTCTTTGTTCTGTGTGTTGCGAATCTGTTTGGTGGCTGAATTGACAATTATTACCATTTCTACATCTTCCTTGCAAAAAGAAGATGCATTGCTTCATATTTCGGTTTGTTGAGGGAAGCCAAAAGGCGTTGTTGGTGTTCTATTTAGTTACAAAGAATTT
This sequence comes from Acrasis kona, assembly GCA_026419775.2. Lineage (NCBI taxonomy): Eukaryota > Heterolobosea > Eutetramitea > Acrasida > Acrasidae > Acrasis > Acrasis kona. Next base: position 6,585 of record JAOPGA020001164.1, on the reverse strand, counting down.
AAAATTCCGGACCACAAGACAAGTCAATCACAACGTGGATTAATTATTTCAATTTATTTACATCATCTACTTCCGAATATTGTTGAACCAACTCTAACATTTGTACTTCCCAGTTCAATCTTTATGATATTGTTAGAAACAGAAAAGACAATGATGTAACTTACTGCGATGAGATAATCGGAACTCATACCCATTGAGAGCTCAAGTTCAGCTTCTTCTATTTTAAGTTCCTTGCATACAGTTTTCCGACATTCCACAAGTTTTCTAAAATCCGGCTGGTCGTGTTCAGAGTCGGCACTTTTAGATGATTCAACAGATCCAATTGTCATTAAACCAGAAAATTGTAGGTTTGGACAGTTTTCTCTCACATGCTTCACCAAATTTACCAGTCCATCAGGATCTACACCACTCTTGTTTTCCTCTCCAGATGTATTTACTTGAACAAGAACTTTGAGGGGCCCTCTTCCTTCTCTATCAACTTCTGTAATTGCTTTGTCAAGAGCATCGGCAATTTTCTCTCTGTCCACTGTCTCAACCATATATAAATGTGGCACACCAGTGATCAATTGCTTTACTTTGTTCGATTGTAAATTTCCGATGAAGTGCCATAGGATGTCTCTTGGAAGTTCTTTCGCCTTATCGCAAATTTCTTTTACATAATTCTCACCGAAATGCCTCTGACCGTCTTCGTAACATGCTTGTAGAAGATCATTCGGCTTTGTCTTCGAAACAGCTACAAGGTTCACACTGTGTGTTATGTTCTTATTCTTTACTAGGTTTGCAATCTCTCTGCGGACGGCCTTTAACGATTGAACAACAGCGCTCATTGTTGATTGTAAAGATAAATTCAGCACAAGATGAACAAGCAAACACTTTATTGTATTAATCCTATCAATATAAACCAATTCTGTCTGCCATTAACTTCTTGAACTCTGAGAATTGAAGTAGCCCATCTCCGTTATGATCTTCACTCAAGATCATGGATTTTGCAAAATCATGGTCGGCATATGTATGCCCTAGTCTGTGCATCAAATCTAAAAGTTCTAAGGAATCTATTGTGCCGCTGAGGTCAGCATCCACTTTATCAAACTCTTGTCTTAGCCTATCTTCAATCTCATGGTCATGATCAATCGCTGGGGTTCCCTTTGTTTTTATCCACGCTATGAATCTGCTTGGATTCATAACTGTCCTGTTCATGCTCACGTCATACATCAAATCGACAATAATTGGTGAGTCATCCCGTTGGTAACTGAGTTTGAGATCCTCTATGCTAAGCACATGGTCACCGTCCTTGTCCCATGAATGAAAGAGTTCCAAATACTTTTGAAGTTGCTCGCATGGTAGCTTTGGCATGTTTTCTTGTGTGATGTTTGACGTCATCTTTTACAAATCATTAAATATTCGAATTCGGCTGATTTCAATCCTATTATGTTATAAACCTAGAAAAACATCAAGCGGATTCATCTTTTATGTTTACACAAATCTCTTTTTTAGTGCATAGTTGATTTCATATCAAATTGTAACCTGTAAAGAAACAACTTTGGTTTTGAAAAGATTAATTTTGCATTCCTGTTGTAATCAGTTAATGAGTTACAATAACATTTTGAAGTTCAATTCAGGAATGCACGTGGTGGAACTCGGCACGGTATAAAAGGAATGAATTGTGAACAAATAAACTAAGCTTATTGATCGYGTAATACTGTGTACTATTATACATAACATAATCACTATACAACTTATACGATTATTCATTACAATTCCGAATGCAGCATTCGTAACTTCAAAAACCATCAGGATTTTTGAAAGTTTTCCAGGTGTGACTTAGACGTGTCATCTTTCAGACTGAATTCTAGGTTGTAAAACTATGGCTAAATGTTACTAAAATAGAAGGTAGGATTTAGATCATGGGAAAAAATTAATAAATAAAGTGATGCCCTTAATCAAAAATTAAACCCTCGGAGTTCTTAATGCTCACTCCTTATAGATCCACAAATGTACTACATTTTATCCCATCAAATTATTATGAAATATCACATCACATCGGTTGTGCTTATCTTAGCAGTATTGACCGTTCCATCCTTTGGGTGGGATGGTAACGCTAAAACTACTCGTTATTGGGACTGCTGCAAGGTATACTACTCAAAAAAATATAGATTCTAACCATTCGTACAGCCCTCTTGCGCCTGGCCTGATAATGTACCCACAGGTGGAGCGGTAAATTCTTGCCTCAAGGACGGTTATAACTTAGCCCCACCAAATGCGCGTAATATTTGCGGCGGTGGAGGTGGACCTGGTGGTCCTAACTTTGTGTGCACCAATCAACAACCATTCAGTATTGGTGACATTCTTTACGCCTTTTCCGCCAGTAACGTAGAATGCTGCACATGCTATGAGCTTCAATTTACAGACACTGCTTTAGCTGGAAAGACCATGATCACGCAAGTTATTAACAAAGGTGGTGATTTAGGACAAAATCATTTCGACATTCAAATTCCCGGTGGCGGACTTGGAATTTTCGATGGTTGCACTCCTCAATATGGATCATGGAGCGGTGGTGAGAGATATGGAGGTGTATCGTCTGCTGCCCAGTGTAACAATCTTCCTGAGCAAGTTCGTGGTGGTTGCTTCTGGAGGTTCAACGACTTCAGAAACGCAGACAATCCAAACGTAAACTTTAGAAGAATCAATTGTCCATCAGCCCTTGTTGACCGTAGCAATTGCAGGGCTTAAGTTCCAGGTTTAAAAGGTGTTTGTGAATAAAATATTTGGTTTCACGATCATTACATGCTTTTTTGTTCTAGTGTTTAGGGCGTTGATACTTGCTTGTTTTCTTGTATACGCCTTCGCAGTTTTACAAACAAGGAAAAAATCTTGTGGTTTATATTTTCAATATACCTTCCAGAAGCATTTAATACCCCCTCACTAATCGCTAATCCTTCTGGAATCCTTGAGATCTAAAGTGAGCCCATCGGCATTAAAATTGTTACTTTTGTAAGCACGTCAACTCTGTTCATCCAATCCCCAATCTGATGATTGCGTTTGGCCAACCAAAATAAAATCGATTCAAGACATCTTGCCAGTCTCTGACAACAACTCGATTTTGGTACTGCATCCTTGGAAGATCAATCTATATTCATTTTAAATTATCTAGTGCGATTTTTATTCGTGAGCAACTTTTTATCGGCGAGCAACATTGCATGATTGTTGACGAATCGCACTATTACTGTAAAAACAAATAAACTATATATAAATCGTGACCAATCGTACAAACAACATGTCAAAAACAACACCCAGCACGCAAGAGTGGAAATTTCAACAAGTCTTTGGTGACACCAAGAGCGAAGAGGCAGCTGAGGGTATGAACAAATTCTAAATTGACCGTTCGCTTTACATTTTTTAGCCGACATCATCTCTGCAGTAGAGTTTGATCCAACAGGAAATTATTTAGCCATAGGAGATCGCGGAGGAAGAGTGGTGATACTGGAGCGCAACAATCAAAAGGTATGCATACACAGCGTCAGGCTTCATTGACACCACATGTTAGAGAGGAGCAGAATATAAGGTCATGACCGAATTTCAGAGTCATGAAGCAGAGTTCGACTACTTGAAGAGTTTAGAGATTGAAGAAAAGATCAACAAGATCAAATGGTGCTCGCCCCACACCTCAAATAGTCACTACCTGTTGACCACCAACGACAAGACGATCAAATTATGGAAGGTGTATGAGAAGCATCAGAAAAAGATTTCGAATACCAACATGAACGGCTCCCTTATCAATGCCAGCGAAGTCAAAAGCTTGAGGGTGCCAAAGGTTACTTTCGGCGATAAGATCATGAGCCACGTATCAAGAAAAGTATATGCTAACGCACACGCCTACCACATTAATTCCATCTCGCTCAACAGCGATCAAGAGACCTTCATCAGCGCGGACGACTTGCGCATCAACCTGTGGCACATTAATCACATCAGGGACAGCCACACCGTCGTGGACATTAAGCCTGCCAACATGGAGGACTTGTCGGAGGTCATCACCAGCAGCAGCTTCCACCCCTCACAGTGTCACACCTTCATGTACAGTAGCAGCAAGGGAACCATCAAGCTTGGAGATTTACGGCAAAGCAGCACGTGTAGCAGCTTCACGAAGGGTAAGTTGATTTTGATGCGTGGGTGTGAAAATGTGCATTCCCAATGATGATTTCATCCTTGCGCTTACGACACTTGATGGCCCATCTGCGCGCGTCTTTTAAGGCCCTCGCGGCCTGACGTTGTTGTGGATGTGGTTCGCATCATTTGCAAGAAGATAAATTGTGGGGTCGGTGCGCTCTTGTGTGTCGACCTGAGGGATCTTGATGCACTTTTCATCACCATCACGCATGATGAAAAGATGACTAACGCCATATGATAGGATTCGACGTGGAGGAGGACCCATCCAGCAAGACATTCTTCTCCGAAATTATTGCATCCGTGAGCGATGCCAAATTCAGCCCGGACGGAAGATACATTTTATCGAGGGATTACATGACATTAAAGATCTGGGACGTCAAGATGGAGAACAAACCCATCAAAGTGCTCAACATTCACGAACCATTGCGTAGCAAATTGTGCGATCTGTACGAGAACGATTGCATCTTTGACAAATTTGAATGCTGCTTCAGCGGAGATGGAAACAACGTTCTTACCGGTAGCTACAAGAACCACCTTCACATCTTTGATCGACAGGGTCGCACCCACAGCCACATTGAAGCCAGCACGTCGCCAGCCATCAAGAAGAAGAAGACGGTCAAGAGTTTGATCCCGGGAAGGCCAAAGAAGAAGGACGACACCTTCGAGACTCCAGATTTCTCCAAAAAGTGTTTGCACCTGGCGTGGCATCCACAAGAGAACATTATTGCGGTGAGCAGCGTGAATTCGCTCTACATTTTCGCTAGTTAAATCTCTCCTCTCTCTCTCCTCCCCACACCTCCTCCTCCCATCTCTTCTTTTATTGACACCTTAACCATCCGCTACTCTCTACACATACACATGTTACTATAACACCAAATCATTACACTTGAGAAAAACATCCTACCTGTTGTACAGAAAAAAAAAGTGTAAAGTGGTAAAAATTTTAAATGTTTATTGTTTTTTTTTTGTAATTTTTTTTTTGGTTGGCTGTTTTTTTGTATTATGCTGCAACAACCTTTGATTCCAAGCGAGTATTACATGTACGTGCGTTTATTTTTGATCCATTGTTTTTAATCTAGACATGACGATGAGAATGAGGTTGAGAAGATTCAGGAGGAATCTGTTTCGATGAATTTTCAGCAGTATTACATTGCTGGGAAAGATGAAGCTACGGATCTGCAGTCGGAAAAGGAGTTTTCGGCTCAACCTATGCTACGACTCGCTTCTTTTAAAAAGGAATATGTGAGCCTGCTAAAGAGTAGCGGCAATTTACGCAGGTTACGATTTCGACACTTTTGTTTCGTGATTGCGTTGTTTACGGCAGTTTATTGCTTAGGTATTGGCGGCTATACCATCTACGTTGTCGCTACCACACAAAGAACGTCCATGTCCTCCTCGATCAGGATAGATGCGACTACACGTTTAAAAACTGTAAGATTGGAGAATACAAAATCCTCGGAGATTGTTGAGATTGTTCCAGAACTAGGAAGCGCCGTTCGGAGAGTAATGCTCAGGCCGTTTCAATCGAGAATGGATCCACAACAAGTAATCGTATTTCCTAGCGAAAACATGATGAGGAATATAGAACAAGACATTTACTCTGGAAAGCATTTGTTTCCATGGACAGGAAAGTAAGCTCTATTTTACGTTCTCGAAAGTAAATCTCCAAAGAATTGAAGATGGAAGATATTATTTTAATGGAAAAGATCAATCCCTTGACAATAGTTCCCTTCCATTTTTTAATGGCTTCTCCAGCAACAAAGCCTTCACAACTGACACTCTCAGATACAACATGACTCATGCAAAGGCTACCCTTGTGTTCAAAACTGAGCAGGACATACAAGGGTATCCATATTTCTTAAGCATGAGGATAAGACACTTTCTCGATATATCAGGGACGTTTATGGTGGAGGCTGAGGCCAAGAACTATGGTTCGACGCCAACACCATTTGCATACAGCTTTTATGCAATGTTTACGGACCCTTCTCAGAACTATTCTTCAGGTTCAACGGAGGTGTTAGGACTGAGCATACCCACTTCCGTACAATTAAACTTAAATAGTGCTGGGTCTCCAATCTTGTTGCGGAACTTGAATTACTTGTACACTAATGTATCATTTCCAGATATCAAAAACATATCTCTTGCTGGTAATCAAACAATAGATATGCTATTGTGCTTGACGCCGAATTGTGTTGGAACCATATCAGATACTTCCTTCGTATCGACAAAGATATTCAATTACGCAAAGAACGTTACATATGTATTGTCCCAAGAGTATGCAAAGTTCAAATATATTAGAATTACGTCGACACCGACCACGCTTTTAGTGTCGCCTCAAACATCTCCCCCTTCTTGCTTTTTCAACCAGTTGGATCTAATAACATTACCACCTCAACAAGAGACTGATGCTTGTGTTGGTGG
>JAOPGA020001162.1:0-10861 GCA_026419775.2 Acrasis kona | reverse complement strand
GTCCAAACTCTTCTGGAGAACTCACGCTTGGAGAACCAAATATCGACAACATGGGTTTTTTTTACAATTATAATTATTTATTAGTTCATAACACATACACACAAACATTATTGCTGATCTCCCGTCAAGATTACGTGACAAGAATCACAAACTCTATTCTTCAACCCTCCAAATCGCTGAATATGCGCACGATGATTGGAACATGCATTACAATAAACACCTCCGCAATTTCCGCACCTATGTCTCGGTTTAATTACGGAGAACTTTTTATGACAACCCATACAATTAATAACATCATGTAACAACAAATCTTGATGTGCACATATACAAGCGCTATGAGTAGAACCACAAGATATGGATCTAATTTTTTTATCACTAATGCTTTCAATTTTTAACGGCACGTTCGAGTCAACTTCATCTCCCGTTCCTAATCTTCCGTGATTTCCGCAACCCCACGCATACAACAAAGTAGAATGGTCATTTTCATTCTCGACCAATGCAATGGTGTGGTTCTCTCCACAAGCAACTTGCACGACATGTTTTCCCGCCAATCCCTGCACCTTTGCCGGAGTAAAACTACACGATAAATTTCCGGTTCCTAGTTGACCAAACTTATTCATACCAAACATGTAAACCTCTCCATTGTCAGTTACAACAGCAGAGTGATTAGCACCAGCTGCCACCTGAACAGGTTTAATCTTTAATCTCTTAAAGTAAACATTTGGCGCCGGAAATAAAATTTTGTCCATTTCCGTTGGACCTATTCCTAGTTGACCATCGCCGTTCAAACCAAATCCAAACAAGCTACCATCCTCACAAAGCACAATCGTGTGCGATAAACCAGCTGCACACGAAATGGCCTTGTAATTGTCGTCCAAGTTGACTCGAGTGGGCTCGAGTTTGTTTTCTTGGTCGTCGTGACCAAGTTGACCTCTGCTACCCCTTCCCCACGTATATAACGCTCCTTGCTTATCAACTGCACAACTATGAAAGTCGCCCGTTGTAATGAAGGTGATGTTTTTGAGCAAGAGTGGAGCTGGCTTAAAGCACTTGTCGCTCAAAACACCCACTCCTAGTTGACCGTAGTGATTTCCGCCGAAGCTATGTATGGTTCCGTTATTATCGAGTGCTAGAGTGTGAGTCACGCTCATGCTTACTTGAATGATGTGATAGTCGTTCAATGCAACAACCATCAAGGGCGTTTGACAAATATCTGTTTGTGTTGATTCGTGACCTAATCTGCCATAATCTGATTTTCCCCAGCAGAATAGTTTTCCATCGCTGGTGGTGGCAGCGGTTGTTGATTCGGAACAATTGATCGATTTCACATCAAGATGCAAAAAGTCTCTAATTTGTTCTGGTTTGAACGGATTGACTTCGGTGTTGAATCCATGACCTAATGCTCCGGATGTAGATTCTCCCCATGAGAATACTTCGCCTAATGGAGACATTCCTTGGTTGTTTTTTGCATTAATGGTGGATGGAGATGAGGTGGTTGGCGATGAAGATGGAATTTCGTTTGCTTTTCCACTAATGGCGTGTGCTAAGCCCTTGACCCACATTTGATGTTCGCTGATGCTTGGACAGATCATGTCAATTGTTTTTTTTCCACTTTTTAAAGTAAGGCTGAAACTAACGTGCGCACATGCTTCCTTGTCCTTTTTGCTTTCGGTAATTCTCTTCGAAGGTGTTTGTAAGTCGGCTCCTTGGACCAAAAAAGTTTTTGTTTTTTTGCGGTTGACAACCAAACCAAATAATTTCCGTCTTCCGAAAGTTGAAAAGTACGAAAGTGTTTCACTTTGATTTGTGAATTGCGGTCGGCTGCAAGTCGGTTATTGTATTTTACCATTTGGCCACCTCTCTTGATGATGGTTACGCACTTGTCGGGATCCGTGAATTGGGTCTCACTGTGTGTCCTCTTTATCAAGTCGAAGGAAGTGACGGTCGTTCTTCCAAAGTTTCTTACTGACCTCTTGTCTTGATCTGACAGGAAGACTGGTTTAAATAAATGTGCGTGGAATTCTACAAGTGTGGCGAATATACTTTTGGAACAGGCAGTGTTGAGGAATGTGTCTTGGAATGATAATTCTTTGGGTGATTGAAACAAGTTGGGTGCCCAGCAGGTTGAAAGGTTGGCAACGTTCATTTTGCATTCTTTGATGTTTGATAATCTAGTAAGGAAGGAAAATAATGTGAAAGCGACATGACTGTGTGTGAGTGGAAATGATTCAAAAAGATCAATAATCCTGGGTACGACTAGTTCAGATACGGCAACTTTCCATTGATTGTGTTTTTCTTCTTCACTAAGATTTTGAAGTGTTGTATCAATCTTTTCAATTTGATATTCTAAAAGTTTTAATTTTTTTTGTAAAATATTCTTACTTCCTAACTGAATCAAATCGTCGTAATACTCAAATGGAAATAGTGGGGCTGGTAATTCTCTAAAATACATTTTTAAAAGAGAGGCCAAGTCGTTGGGCTCTTGATTTGTAATGTCGACGCTGACTCCTTCGTTTATAGCTTGCTTCATATTATTCACATTAGTCATGTCTCCTGATTCTCTAAATAATCCAACAGGGGGATCTATTTTTGTCAGCGTTTGTGATTGATTTTAATCTTACCTTCAAACATTTTTGTTTCCAAAGCAGCGGTAATCGCGAGCACAACTAGTGGTACTTTGACTTGATCTCTTTGAACTCTATTCTCTAGACTCTCTCCAAAAACGCCCAATCGAATTGAGGGCGACATTGGCTTACTACCATAGTGCGACTCACTTCTAACTCTTGTATGTCTTGGCGTTGATGTGTCAATTAATGTCTTCCCAATTACTCCTGGTTTTTGTTGAGGTATAAAATTCGGTGATTGAAAAGGGGGTCTCATGGACACTCTTCTGGACTTTTCCTTTGCATCATCATTACCGAGTGGTAGCGCTACTGGGGAGGGTTTGTTGGCGGCAGGAGGTGGTACCGGTGGTAATACTTTTTTAACCGTCGTTACCAGCACTTCTGGTTGCGGTTGTGGTTCATCTTTTTGTTCTTGTTCGACATCAATTTCTAGTTGATTGACTTGTTGTTGTATATTTTGTTGCACTTCTTCTAATTTCGTCTCTGTAAATTCTACTGGAGCTAGAAAGGACAAATCTTCGATTGGAGTCGAAGCATCAATTTCAAAAGAACTTGTGGCTATTTCGTGTTTTATTGGTTCGAATACTTGTTCAGAGCTGCTTTGTTTCGTAACTCTTGATAACGGAGATACAGGCGCACTGTAGCTATTTGATGATCCATCAAAACTATGCGAGTCAATTCTTCTTTGAAAAGGAACACTGCCTCTGGGGCTAGATGTCTTGCTCTCCCACGTAGCAGTGTTCAGCTTACTCGGAGAGGACATGTGCGTACTCAGTAATTAACGAATAAGAGTTGACCAAAACAAAAAAGCGACACAATCATGATGATGACAACGACAAACGTCACGAGTGAAAAATTTTACTCTTTATTGGTAAGAACATTGAAGAGAATGATAATGTTATTGAGGTCGAAGAAAAAATGTTAGATGAGGACAAAGAGGACGACTCGAACTTGAAAAGTAACTTTGAAGAGCCTAACGATGAGCAGAGTGATGATGAGGCGGAAGATGACGTTAGAAAAAGAATTCAAGATCAACAAATATATCATTCGACACCTTTGATGTGTGATTGATGTCGATCAGGAAGCATACAAGAACTGGATTAGCCAGGAGATGGCGAAGTTGCGTGACAGAAGGAGAGCACTTATCCTGATTCCTGAGACTTCCCCGGGCTATGGCGAGAATCTCGATCCATTGGTAAAAATTAATAAAAAATTTGAGTGTTACAAACAAAGTACCGAACCAATCTCAGGTGCCAATAATAGATTTCTACATCAAATCCATTGGGATCATATCTCAATGTTTTGGCCCTATTTTCTACTGAAGATGAGTTTGAGCATGATGTTATAGATGGTGGAGGGTATTATTCTGACGTTGAGGAGGAGGTTGATTTGAATTTGCCAGAGCCAGGAATTATCTCCATGAATGAGCAAGCAGAAGCCATTACAGATGCAACCCCACAAACCACAACATTTGCTAAAGAATGCGATTGTGCTGTTGATCAAATTTAATTGAACATTTGTGTGTTAGTGCTGATCGTCTTGCCCGTTAAAGAAACTACCATTCCATGGCTTACAAGGAGCCCCCTCAAATAGCTCTTTAAAACCAGAAACTCTTACGCAGCTTGATGATTTTATTAATCAATTCACAGTTTAATGGACGCCAGACAGGGAAGACACATTACATTGATCCAAATTCCACTCAATTCTATGTGCCTTCAAAGAAAGTTCAACAGGATGTCAGGAGACCCTGGACAGAGGAGCATTTACAACAGTGTTTTCTGTATGAATTTAATAGAGTGCAGACTGAACATGGAAGAGAGACTTCTTCCATTTTGGGGCAGATCACCTCAACCGGGCGAGACATACTACTTCCGAGAGCTACTGTGATATTTTTGGGATTGTCAATCATTGTACCTGGAGGACAGAAAAGCARAAGGAAGATGGTAATGTTGTAGACGTTGCCATAGAGAAGCTAGGCGCAGAAAAATGCGGTTTTGAAGTTGGAAGCACATTACATTGTCCATCACAATCAGTTTTGCAAGAAAACCAAACAACCGTTTTTTTGAATGATAAAAGACAAGGAGGACCAAAGAATAGTGACCATACTGTATCGCACTTAAATCGTTATATTGACACGTGTATGAGCAAGTGGGTGGAGCATATTTACCTATGGATGGACAATGCTCCAACTAACAAGAACAAGACAGTGATTGCATGGGCATGTGAACTTGCCTTTAATTCCCGTCGGTCAACTCTTACAGAGACTTTTTGATTGAGAAAACCGACAATGTTTCTGTGAAAACAAAAGAAAAATGCTATACCGGAGACTGGAGAGATGTGACCAGTGAATTTGTCAAAAGAGACCAAAGGAATGTCGATTGTCGACCTGATTTGTTGAATTACAGCTACTTTGCCAGAAAGAAAACATCATGTTTGACCGAAGATAAATTGGACGATCTTAAAAAGTGCGCTAGGCATGTCGGTTTTGAATCTACATGGTTTTATGATGCGCTTGTAAGGACAATAACTAGTATGAAAATGCGGAGAAGACTGCTGCAAAATCATTAGAGGGGGCCGTAATGACAAGAAAACCCTCATTGACTTGCAAAATGTACTTTGGGAAAAGAGGACATCATTGTGGATAGAGTATGATGAAAGATATAAAGCCTACCAACCAGCGGAGATTGTGACTGAACAATCGCAAAATGTGCCAAATTTTGCACAATTAGAGATGTGTTTTAGCATGACGAGTTGGAATCAACCTCAAACCTTAGCATACAATAAAGCGACCAGTTTATTTACTTTATGTATTCACTGTCCACTATCATTAACACGGAAGGTACGAGCGATGCGAGAGAACAAATTATCAGGATGGAATTTGTTGTGCCCTGGTATCATATTTGTAACGGTCAACACGTATGTAACTGGCTCATTTTTTGTTTCTAAAATAATTGTTGTTTCTAAAATAATTTTCAAATATTCAGTAAACTCAATATTTCACACGAGAAGAAGGTTGCATTAGAAAAATACAGAACCAAAAACACCTTCGACAAACTCTATCTTTATGATAGCATGCTCAGCCTCGACCAAATACAGCATAAAAGATTTCCAACACTCTGGACCTTTCAAAACAATAGGAGTAGAATCAACAACGGAACATGTAATGTGGGGTTTCACAAATGTATATTTACCAATCAAATGGCTCATCTTCTCAAGCAATTTTGTACTCTTTTCCATACATCACCACTGTTAAGGATAATAGTATATTCTTGATCTACAATTTGTATTCGGACCGTATGTTTTCTAGATCTGCGTTTTGATTTAGTCATGTCTTGATGACCGACGCTTGTGGTGACACCGCTCGGACTGCCAACAATGAGTGTGCTCGTAGGTGCAGTGGAGGGTGCCGAAAAAACCGTCGGTGGAGGCACCTGTGAACTACCTAAAGCGTCTACCTCCATTTGTAAATTATCAGGAGCGCGTTGCCCTCGAAAAAGAATTAGTGTTTGAGTTTTCTGCATTACCTCCTACAGCAGAGCCTATAATGCTGTTACCTTATTCGGAATTAAAAAGAATTCGCATAAAGCCAACCGTAATAAACAATGAATGGAATTTGTTTCAGGAAGTTTTTTTCTCAGATTTGTGGTTGACGCCTCGGAATTATTTTCAATTCCGAAGAAATAAAAAGTCAATAAGCATTCTTAGAATTTTTCAAAAAATGAACACCGTAGAATCCACCATAAGACCCGCCGTTGACATAAGCAACAGTGATTCATGTTTAATCACGAAACCTAAAAAACATCGTTGTGACATGCTCGTCATAACCGCGCTTCATAAAGAGGCTTTTCATTGCCGGACTGTATTTAAAGGGACTTGGAGTATTATACATATTAAACTAGGAGATAGTCAACATGTTTCTTACGTTGCTCATCAATCGAAAGATTGCATTGTTGATGCGCAAACCAAAAAATATCTTAGGGTCGTGGTCGCCAGCTGCACTACATCTGGCGCACAGAAAACCAATACATTAATTTACAACCTACTCCAATATCTTGAACCAAAGGCCGTCTTCATGACGGGTATTTGTGCTGGAAATCCAAAAGATACCTCATTGGGCGATATCATAGTAGCACGACATGCTTTAATGTACGACAAGGGAAAAATTACCTATGACGAGAAGTCGCAAGAGGACGTTTTTTCACGCGATATTGATTCTGCCAAACCGAAAACAGAAACCTTTCTACAATTGGCGGGGATGCTTGAAAACGATTTCCCAAGCAAATTCCTCAAATACATGCCACCAGACACTATGATGCCCATACCCAATAGTGTCGTGAGTGACTGCATTATGCATCATAAAGCAACAAGTAAAGTGGATCTTGATGACGCTCAAAAGATCCTTTATACTCGGTGTATAGAACAGGTTGCACTTCTTAAACCTGTACTGAAACAGTTGAAGGAGAAGAATTTGTTGACTGGCACTCCAGCCCGCGGCTTGAATAGTATGACTGCTACAAGGGAGTTGGATGGACAGTATGAAGAGCGTATAGACAGACCCGATTTCTTAAAGCTGGAGGAAATTCCAAAAGTGTTGGTTGATGGCTGTATTGCTTCTGGGAATCATGTGAAGTCAACACCTAATACTTGGAAAGATCTGAATGACCTTGGTCGGAAGGTGTATGGGATTGACATGGAGGGACATGCTTTCTATTCGGCAACAGCTGCTTACCCATCCCTATTCGTCAAGTCGGTCTCTGATTATGCTTATGAAAAGGAAGACAGTTTTCATACATTTGCTATGCAAGCATCAGCAGTCTTTGCGAAGATGATTGCCGAGGAATATTCTTGGTATTAAAATTGCAACATTTAATAAATTTTTCAGACAATACCCAACCCATGAGTCTTCTTATTTGATGTTAGATAAATACCATCTTGCCTTCGATGCAGTAAATGTAATAATGTCAGGTTACATTGATAATTGTGCTCCAAAATTGATCTCGACCTAACAGAAGGCTCAGAAGTTATTCTTTGCAAGTGCTGTTGGTTGACGGTGGCATGTGGTTAGTGGTAACATTTATGAAATGAAACCTATACAGTTAATATAAAAAGGGTAAACAAACATACATATGACTAGTAACATCGCTCCCTTTCTGTTAGTGATACTGATATTGATTCCCACAAGTCATCAATCTACACTTTGATCGCTTTCTTTATTACTTTGTTCGTCCGTTATTTGGTCTTTGTTTTAACGCGGTAAAAATCAAATTTACCAGCCATGACGATCACAGCAATCATAGTCGAAAAATATTCAAAGGAGCATGCTCAACTCGTGAGAATACATGTGTATATCGGAGTAACACTCGAGATAATTTACTGCACAAAAGCGATTGCCACATCACAGCAGCCATCAACTCATGAAAAGATAATGTCCTTTATTGCCATTTATTTGAAGAATCACGAATACATCCATTCTTCATCAACTTGTACGATTTATAGAATGTAAACTGCAAATTAATAACAATGGTAGCAGTCACTATTGTATCGCATCTCAAAGTGCGACGTATTTCAGCATTTTGAGTAGAAGGACGCAATGTTGTTCCAATTCGAATATCATCTCAATTGTTAGGGAAGATATATTACAAATCATGAAAAATTCATTTTGAATCAATTTCGTTCTGTATTACATGCATGTCTTTTCCACCAAGGGGCAGTTTCTGAAAATGCAGGATGCTTACTATCAAAAACTTGGTTTCAAATCTTGTTCTCCAGGTTTTAAAGTGTGATTTTATTCGGTTATAAAAATATATGCCAACGACAAACGTCACGAGTGAAAATTTTTACTTTTTATTGGAAAGAACATTATACAATACGGAGAAGGACAAGAATGCAGAAACACCGCCAAACAGAAGGGATCCATAATAGATCCATTCATTATCATCTCTCACTTCCTGTTCCGACTTGTTGGTAATTAATTTAATGTTTCTAATCACAAGCGCTGAATCTTCCTCAGACTTTCTACACACCTGACCAATAACAAGCACATTAGCATCTACAGGGATGGTCTTCTCCACAACAATAAAGTCACCTGTGGATTTTACTTTAATGGACACCAAATTTCCTTCCTTATCCGTTTCTGATCTGGTCTCGTTGACTTTGTGAGTGAGGTCGGAATTTCCGGACTTGACCTTTTGTGATAGCATCTCAACCTCTGTGGTTCCGGAGTTCATGATGAGTTTGCCGATGAACTTTTGGTCGTCATAGTAGGGTAGATCAGAACGAGGATCTGATTTGTATTCAGTTTTAGTGGATTGCTTTAACATGTATTTGAGTTTGTCTTGTAAACTTCTTAAAGTGTCCTTCTCAATTTCTATATAGTATGGGTCTTTGATGGAATCAGTTAGGCAGAAGGGAACCATGTAAACAGCATCATGTACTAGTACGTCTCTGCTTGTTGATTTCTCGTGCTCTTTCTTGATTTTTGTTTGTTCGTCGACGACGGCGGTCTTGTGTGTAATTTCGTCGCGTCGGAGAAGATTAAATTCGTAGACTACACAGTCCACTGATCCGTTTAAGGTTTTGATTGGATTTAGGAGATGTTGTGTTGTTGCTTTTGCTTTTAATTTGACATACTCTCCTGTGTCAACTTTGTCGTAAGTGTATAACTGTTGAATTGTTGTTTCGGGCGTAATGTCCAAGTTGGTTATGGTGTCGTTGTTTTTGTAGTGTTGATACATACCATAGGATGCCCAACCACCTACTATTGCTAATGCAGAGGTAATAACTTTGTCCATTTTGTTTCGAACTCTTAACTGTTCAGCTATCGAGGTTCTTTAATCCAGACCTTTTACAATGCAAACAGGAAAAGCTGATTGGAACTTTTCGAAGACAAATACCAAGAAGATTAATCTTCCAAGAAGATGCGATTAAATGATGGCGTCAATTCATTTATACCAAATCATAATAAATGAATGAATTGTTAAAATGAAGCCAATGAAATTGAGTACATTACACCTTTCAACGTCCGTCCCCTGGAAATACTCAACAAAGTTTTACAGGAAAAATGATTTATATAAATAATGTTAAATTACATGTTACATGAGCTGTACAACCTTGGGGCAGGAAATAAATCAACTGCTCCTCAATAATATTCCCAGGCTTGTTCAAGCATTTCCCTGGCGAGAGTAATGTTCTTTGCGTCATATCCTCCTGCGAACTCCTTAGCAGCGTTAGGTTTGTCAGAGACTCTAGACTTCTTGCCTCTTGTAGACTTCTCTTCCTCTAAGTCGGTTTGGTGAAAGGCTCTCTTGTTCATGTTCATGTATTTTTGATTTTCTTTCTGCAAAGTTGGTTTATCACTGCACTATTAAAAGAGTTTGTTGATTGGGTATAATACTGATAGGGTGACCAAAATAGCTCACATTGATAGATCCGATGCTGTAAACTGATGGGTGATATGATGGAACACATTTTAATTGGATGACAACAAGGCTCTGTTACACAATAATGATGACGAGCAGAAAAGCACGAATTGTAAATTATTTGATTACCATGGTAGCCTGTCACCAGCAATTCACAACAGCAGGTTATTCCTTGCCTTCACCAATAAACTTTGGTCCTTCATGATTCGTTGTCGCTTTATGTAATTGGAACTTTTTGAAGAAATTTCACCGACATGAAAATAAATGTTATTCGGACGTGCGAACAGTTTCTCTGTGTATGTTATAAAGGCACCACTGAACATCATCCAACTAAAAGTTGCAATGAAACTCTTAATTGATGGCGCAAGAGCCACAAACTCCTTTTAATTTGTAGATTGTGCAAAGAAAGTAAACAAATCATTTTAATCGAACGCACATCACTGGACGTTTTTCAAGGTTGATAATAAAAAGTTTTCGCAACGTTGTTTTTATTGTTTACATCAAAGACCCACTAAATAGTTCTCGTTTCTACTTTCTGCCGTTGCGTTTCCCTTAAAAATTTAATGTTGTTTCCTCGCGGGGCTTGTTCCGTGGTGGTCGGCCTCCTTGATGTCTTTTGAATGGGCGTTTCTTCTTTGCATTGTGATGGGTTCAGGAACGTCTGTATTTTGTTCGTATAATTTATAAGCGCTGTAAAGGGCAATAGTGCTGAATCCAATCTTTCTTGTGAGGCACATCTTGTATGTTTGCTGAAGGTTGGGTGAAGTCAACCAAATTAAAAACGATTACTACCCGAAACAAAGGACATCTTGTTGACCA
>JAOPGA020001161.1:0-18608 GCA_026419775.2 Acrasis kona | reverse complement strand
CTGTTCGAGCGCAGCACGTGAAAACTCATCTGGTATCAACTTGTACAATTATGTTTGTTAATTTTGATGATATTGCGTTTCAATCTGTTAGGAACTGACACTAATGCATCACTATCTGGTAACATTATATCCAGTGCTATAAAATCTTCGACATCCGCAAAAAAATTGATGACTGCCTTGTTGGAGGTTCTATCGCTCACTTGTTTTTCTTGTTATCCCTGTTTTGGTAGTACTGTTCATGTGGATTTAGTTGAGAATAGTTCTTGATTGTTTCTTGTTTTTGTATATTAT
The DNA here is from genome assembly GCA_026419775.2 of Acrasis kona. Taxonomy (NCBI): domain Eukaryota; phylum Heterolobosea; class Eutetramitea; order Acrasida; family Acrasidae; genus Acrasis; species Acrasis kona. Next base: position 18,317 of record JAOPGA020001161.1, on the reverse strand, counting down.
TTTTTGACGTCTTCATCGCTGCTACCACTACGTATTTCAAACCATCTATGGTGTTTTGGACAAAATAGTCAAATCCCATCAGGTTGCTTGGTAACATGCATGTATGTGATTGGTTTCTCATTAGACTAAGATCTTGTTTCGTGGTATGAGATTCTTGAATCTGATCGTATGAAAAACGAGCCAACCATGGATACTTGGTCTGTAAATTCATTGCGATCATAAAATCTCTGAACGCATTTTTTCTTGACATTTCTATCGCCAAAATCTTTTCCGCAGCTTTTCCATCACCTTGAGCGCTGTTAATGCCGTTTAAAATTGAGTCGCAAATTGATTTTATGGCGTAATCTCTGTAGTCCTCTTTTTTTTGCTTTAAATATTGAAGTGAGGCGGCGACTGATAATCCTTCTTCGATAAGGTAGTAGTATTTCTGGTTGATAATTCGAGGGTGACAAATACCAGCATTGACAAGATCGATTTTACAATCCATCGGGTTAGTTATGTAGTACTTTGGCTGGCGACAAAACATTAGATGATACATGACTGCTCGGATGGCACTAACAGTCAAGTGATCTTCTATTCCACCATTCGCTCTTTCTGATATATTTGACACAATGCTGGTTTTAAATCCATCGAAAGCATCTGTAATGGCCGCTTTCAGTATTTGCATCTTTGGTATTTGTTTAGTACTGTTCAATTTAGAAATTGCTGTCATGATTAGGCGTGGGCGACCCGTCATTAGTTTGATGTTATCAGGCATTTCGCAGTTAGTCATGTTACACACTTTTGATAACATATATCGTACGTCTACTTCGTTGAAGAAGGGAAATGATGCGTAGTATACATATTCGTGTTCTCTACCACCATCGCTCATGAGAGCTTTTATTATTCTCATAGAGAATGTTGTGCCCGCGTATACTACCAAGTCTAACGTCAGCTTTGAATTCAATTTCTCAATCACGTCGGAGAACCCATAAAGCATATTACGAGGTTGTTTAGTTTTTTGAGAGGTAAATTTACCGGCACAATCTTTATCCATAACACCACATTCGTCTAATGCAATTCCAATTAGATTGTATTTTTTAAATGTCTCATTATCACGAATTCTAAGAACCAAATCTTTACAGAAACGAAAAGGATCCTCAACTTTGGATATCAAATCTTTGAACAAGTCCCAGAGTCCCTTTGTGTTTCCATTATACTGGGTGTAAAAGTATTCTCCTGGTGTAATCTCATACTTTTGCAGTTGGTAAAGTAGAGCAATCAACCTACAACCAATGAATAACGCAAGATTTTTCCTGTTGATAACATCAACGCTTTCGTTTGTCAATTGTGTAAGTTCAATGTAGGAATCGTCCTTCAAATCAGTTCTGTCGGCTGCCGTGATGTAAACTAAATATCCAATAGCAGCAGTTTTGATGATCTTGTGTGTCTTTCCACAGCCGGTCACTCCAACAAGCATGACAGGCCTCTGGTCCATTTTATTATAAATATTATCCCATAACTCTCTATCAACTGAATCTTCATCAACTAGACCAAACAACTCCATTGACAGTTTTCCGTTATGTATGGGCAGATCAATACCATGGAAATTTTCTAATACACCTTTGCGTTCTAATCTGGGAGGTCGTTCGCCAAAATGTCTTTCAACTTCTTTTTCTAAAAAAGAATCAACGTAAGATTCTTGACGTCCAAGACTGAGTCTTTCGACATCCGAAATCAAGTTTGCATCGTTACCGGTAGTTCTTTTGGTCTTGGAATCTGGCGTCAATCCTGAGGAGCTACCATCATGATGCCTTTTGGACATGGTTGATCTCTAGTTGATAATTACAACAAAAAACCAGTCTTTTCGTCTCATCGTGTGGGCAGATACACGAGTGTGTGGAAGCAGGTACGAATGTGCTGCCCCCTACGAATCAATTTTTAAAAGAACTACTCAAGAATGTGGTTCATTTTATTAATTAGATTCAGTACGTTTGATATGATTCTACTCAATCATGGGTTACTGAGTTTAACTACAGGAGAAACTGGACAGATTTTACAACATCAACGGGTGCAAATTTGCCGTAGAGTTTGGAGCTGATTTATCAATTGGAGGGGATATAAGCGACAATCACAGTTTAGATCACCGCGTGCTCGAACAAGCAGTAAAGTATCACAAACAGTTATCACCAGATGAGACTTGGGTGATTTGTTGGTCGGGAGGCCAAACTTTACATCTTTAATTAGATGAGGATAAATATTTTCGAGCAACATGATGATTATATTTTGAATATTCAGCACGTCATTATAACAAGATCGCAGGAGGAGTGAGGATTGAATTATACTCAAATTCAAAATCATTCGATAAATGATGTGTTGAGTGAATTTATAGGACGAGAGGTTGTTAACAGAACCGCAAGGACAATCCTAATAAAATAAAAATATTGCATTTYATAAAAAAGTATATATATTTGAGGTTCGGCAAGTACCACTCAGTAGTCCTAATCTCCTCGTCACCAATTATTCTTTCATAACTACTCCGAACTTGCTTTTAAAAAACAATTCAATCGCTTTGGTTCTTCCTGGCGAATAGTGGGTATCATATAGATTTTTAACAGTCACTTCAGCAAATGTTTCTCCATAGTAATCGTCATCGAGGATCTTTTGAACCAATTCTTGCAAATAGTCTTTCTCATCACCCTCTTTTCATTCAACCACACACGCTCTAACCACTGCTTAAAAGCGCGCCTACTCTTCTGCTGCTCTGATTATTTTGACCTATAGAAACTCCGATGTGCGCTTATTGTGGAACTCATTACAAATTTTCATGTTACAAAATATTATTGATGGTCACAGATAAGAGGCACAGTGACTATGAGAATTACAAGTACAATGAAATAAAGCTAACTGAAGACCACGATGATTCATATCAAGACGAAATTTATGTGGATGATAATAACACAGTATTCTCTGATAACGGAGACTTCGAACCAGAACCCGCACAGAAGGACGAACAATCTCGGCAATGGGATGTTACCGTGGTGGTGTCTGCATTTGTTGTGTTGTTATGTGAACTCTTGATAATGGTGTTCTGCATCTTTAAATTAGTTCGTTACAGTATAAACCCTAAGAATTTTACCTTTGATGTTAGGCCCGCGGCTTGGTCTGTGCTGGGCACATGTATAGGGGCGAGCTTTATTATGATTTTTGGAGCCTGCACGAGCATACCAAACATACCTAGGAGGATCTATATTCTTCTGTGCTACATCTACACATTATTGATGTTTTTATGTTTTGTTGTTCAAGCAGTTGCTTCGTCCGTACCGTTTTTTGTATATGAAGAGAACACCCTCGGCGGCTCTTCCATTTTGTTCTTTTTTGTGTTGTTCAGCGTGAACATAATCATCAACATCGCTCGTCTTATTGTTATCACCACGGAGGTTGACAATAATAAACTTCAGAGTACAGCTGTGAGGAAAATGTCCATAGTTTGAGCTTGTAATGCAATAAATAAACCTTTTAGAACTAACCGTGCGTAATCTAAAAGGTGGAGATCAATCACCAAGGTATATGTCAATTTCATGAAGTGAAATGTGACGTTCACTCCCCTTAAAATGGATGAATTTGCGGTGTGTGGCAACGGACAAGAAGATGCTATCCGTAGACGCCAGCAGAGTAGATCTTACACAACATTTAGCAGACTGCCCGATATCACAAATAAAGATGCAAATGATTCACTCATATCAAGTGCAAAAAAGATGTTGGAACAGGGTCAGAAAAGGAACAACCCTCTTGCCGAAGAGATAATTACACAACAACTATCAACCTCCCCTCCTTCTCCAAAAATACTTTCCATTATCGAAAAGTTTGAGCATGTAAATAGTACTAGGGGCGAAAGAAGTTTTTCGGTACATAGCTTTTCAAAATACAAAGCGGATGGAGAATCAAATTTTGCGAAGGGTAGCCCTCCAAAAGTACCACCAAAACCACTACATAGAATAGGAAGTAGCAACAATAATATGAAAACCCCTCTTAAGGAGGTTAATGTATCAGCCGAACCTGTCGGCACACAGTCAAATTCCGAAATCTACAGCGAGCCTATTCCAACTATTAATTTACCACTCACACCAACTCCCATTGCCACACAAACACCTGATGAATGCTTGGCAACACCACAAGCGGATGTAGATACCCCTACTCTCACTTGTGCACCAACTACAACTTCTACTGCAACACAAACACCAACCTCGAACGACACGCTAACTACCTCGTCTTCAACTCCTACTTTGTACTTGTCTATAAATGATGATATCACAAAATCATCTTTACATAACAACGTCACTCAATCATCTAACCATGATGAAACCACTCAACCAGTTCCTAACGTACGAAGCGAACTCACCTTACCAGCTATACGTTCAATATCGAGGAAGGAACCTGAGGTTATTACATTATCTAAAAGCGCACTGCCTAGCACAGAATCGATAGTGTTACTTGAGGACGATTTGACTACTTTCATCCAAACGCCCAGGCTTGTGCTCACAAAAGTATTAAAAAAAGAATTGGGACATGATGAGGATGTCAAGGCATTGTCATCTCCTATTCGTGAGGTTCTTCTTGGTGTGGAGACTGAAGAATACAAGACGACCGAAGACACTTTTGAGCAGCTTGTTCTATCAGTTGGGACAGATCGTTACAAGAGGGAAGATACATTTTATGACGTTATATCATCATTTATACAAGAGGAGGAAGATTACCTTCATCTACTTGGAACCATATCAAAAATGTATAAAGAGGGTCTTTTAAAGTTCCGTCAAACATTCTACAAGTATCCTCTCGAACATTTTGACTCGGCAACCAGCATGCTTGATTGCTTCGAAAGTTTAGCGGTAGAGGAGCACCATCTGAACCTTCTAAGGCTGAAAAAGCACATTATCAAAAAGACCGTTTCGGAGGACCCAAACTCAGACTTCTTAACAGATCTTAGTGATCTTGTTATGATGTTTGTTCAAGACACTCTTTGCGAAAAGCACCTCAAGCACTTCATTCCGAGATATTCGCAGGACCTCAGGCCCAAAGTGCAATCACTTTTATTTGAATCAGGAAAAGTAAGTTAACTTAACAAAGTAATGTTTTTAATGTTTAAAGGTGATGAAATTGTACATTGAGAAGACTTTGGATCCAAAAGCATTAGAGAAGCAACAAGTCAGGAATAAAATTCTGACTCCTTGCACATTCTTACAAATAATGACTTTAGCTAGTCAACGACTCACACACTACTTGGTGACATTTAGAGATCACATTTTTAAAAGATTCTTTTCAGAGGTATGAGTTGTAATTCTCCATCCTGTGTAACCGTTTATAGATGAAACCAACTGTACAAATATCAAAACTACAAAACGCGATTTCAAAGCTTCAACATTCGATGAAGTTAGAGTCGGAGGATCTGCTACATCTTTATCAAACGAACAGATTATACAACGTTCAGAGTCATTTAGAAAAACCTGTTTAATGAGTGTGGACCGCAAACCAGCATTATTTTAGAGTCAACCGACGAAGAATCCTACATTAAGGTCAACTCGGAAGATGCACCCATACACAAAGCATACCTCTTTAATAGACTTCTTGCACTCGAAAACGTTCAAGACCAGTCAAAGTTGTTGTTCCACATTAGACCCGAGAATGGGTGCATGTTTAAATTAGAATCTTCTAAATGCATAAAGTTTGACTCCTCGGTCGAGGATTCCACACTGTTTTATTTTCATGACATCCAACAGACAAAGAAATTTTTTTATTTTTTCACAACCATTGCCCAATCAAGTTTCTTTGATCCTAACACCACTCAAAGCGTGGCCAAACTCATCAGGCGCCAAAGCAGTATTTTTGAAAATCCGCAAAGGTACTACTCAACTCCTCTTTCGGAACTTTGTTCTTATCCTCGCTGCTTACAATGGCAAAAGTTTGATCAGAAAGATTCGCAAAACAATATTATCATATCACTTGATGATGGTAGTGTTACTGCCGCTTCGTTGCCAAAAATCATACAAAGACTCACGTGGCCTCAAAATGTGGATCATCACCTCTTGTTTTGCTTCTTATTGACTTACCGTTCCTTCACAACACCCAAAGAAATTATTAGTCAACTCACGAACCGTTACAATACCCCTCCACCTTCTATAGACACATCAAAGTTTATTCCATGGAAAGATGAATTTCTTATTCCTATGCGCCTCCGTATATGTCAACTCCTTAAAAAATTTGGATCAGCCACCATGCATATGATTTGCGTGAGGATCGCGACGCCAGAATGTTGCTATCAGAGTTTATAGAAAATCATATTGCAAAGTCATTAGAGGCGATTGCAGATGACTTGAGACTTGTTCTGCGACAGACCACTAGAAGAAGAGATACATTTTCGGCCCAACAGTGTTCAGTGTTGATGCAAATAGACGTATCTAACAATAAAAATGCAATTTTGTCTGGTGTGCCAAAGCCACGCCTCCCCAGTAAATTAAGAACCTTGATCGGGAAACGTCTAAATCATGATGTTCCTACCTCTCCAGGGAGAACAAATTCTCCCAACTCTCCTAATAAAACAGCCGCCACAATCTCCTACATGAGCGTCCTAGAGTGGCCCTCTCTTGAAATTGCACGACAAATAACCATTATTGAATTTGAAATGTTTGAGCTGATCCAACCAAAAGAATGTCTGAGTCAGTCGTGGAACAAACCAGACAAGCACACCAAAGCACCAAACATATCCAAAATGATATCTTTTACTAATCGCATCGTTGCTTGGGTGTCCTACGAAATCCTTTCTTGCAACAATACAACAAAAAGATCCAAAGCATGCAGTAAATTCATCAAAGTGGCCTGCGAACTAAGAAAACTCAATAACTTTAATGCTTGCAAAGCAGTCATTGCCGGTCTCAAAAGCAATCCAGTTTTCAGGTTAAGAAGGACATGGGTCAAAGTTCCTGCCAAACAAATGAACGACATGAAGGAGTTGGAGACACTAATGGAACAAGCCAAAAACTTCCACAACATGAGAAATGCCATCAAACAAGCATCGGGTTGCTGCCTTCCATACATTGGTATTTTCTTGACCGACTTGACATTTATAGAGGACGGAAACAAGGACTTTATAACGAGCGGTGACTTTGAACTCATCAATCTATTCAAGAGAATGAAGCAAGCAAGCGTCATCAAGGAACTCGTCAGACTTCGCGAGATGCCATACGCATTACAACAAGTGACGGAACTATCGGATCTACTTTACAACATGACCATTCTAACGGAGGACGAATTATATGATTTGAGTTTACAAGCAGAGCCAAGAGAAATATAAATTTTTTTTACTTTTTTGATGCATTATTATTCTTGTTAATGGCTAAGTGATTACTATTCATCACGTTCCTTTGAGGCGTCCCCATTGTACTTCCTAGTGAATTTAATGGATTCAAGGCACCATGTGGTGGCGGTTGTTGTTGTTGTTGTTGTTGAGGCATATTGGTCCTCTGCTGTTGCTGCGGAGTCGATGTGGATGGAACGCCACTCGGTCTCCTCTGGTGATGATTATTATTACTAGTCGTATTCACATTGGTGGTGTTATTGGCAGTGGTGGCAGTGGTGCTGTTGGCAACAACATTGCTCGTATTGACGCCACCAACGCCAACACCACCACCACCAACACCACCGCTGGGCATGCTGCGACCCTGTTGACTCATTTGTACGAATTGTTGATTGCCGTAATTATAATTGGGATAACTAGTGGGGAAACCTCTACCAGGTGGCATCTGCGACATGCCTTGATAAGCACCGCCGGGCATACCAGGCACCGGTCTACCGTTGAATCCATTGTTAGGATTCACCACTCCGCTCCTCTGTTGTTGCTGCTGCTGTAATTGTTGTTGATGCAGCGGATGTAAACTAGTTGTATTGGGTGGCGGTGGTTGTACATTGTTGGGAGCATAACCTTGGTACACTCCGTTTTGTTTGGCTTGTAGCTGCGCGTTGATTGGTAGCTGCGAAGGCGAAGGTTGTTGTTGTGGCTGTGGTTGTTGTTGAGGTGGACGTGATGGTGGTGGTGCAGATGACATGACGGGCGGTGCGACGGGCGGCAATGGACTTTGTTTGTAATAATTTTGTGGTACATTATTTTGTGCATTGAGGAATGCATGGGGTGGTTGATTTACATTGGAAGGTGGAGGTGGCGGTTGTGTTGATTTGTGCATGTTCATGTTGGGTGGTGGTGGTGCGTTGGGTGCAGGCGATGAACGTGATCGATTGTAATGTTGTTGTTGTTGTTGTTGTTGTTGTTGTGAAATGTGATGGTGCTGATTTGCTGCTGGTGCTGATGATTGATGGGAATGATTCGACTTGTCCTTGAGTTGTTTGGCAACACTAGTTGGATCTCTCTTGTGATTGGATTGGTAATAAATGTAATAAGCGATGGCGACATGGGTGGCACATCGATTGTATGATCCCATGGCATTGTTGTTGTTGTTGGAATGTGCTGCCGGTGCAGAGAATGAAGACGAAGGCGACGATAACAATGGTGATGTTTGTTTTGTTGTTGATGACTGTAATGATGCTGCTGCAGGTGACCCTGCATGTCTCGACTCTCTTGCACGAGCAGTGTTATTGGCCACGACTCCCTCTGATGTGATTGGTGGGACAATGACTTGATTATTCTTGTTGGTCAACGTGGTGAGATCATGTTCTTCGCAACTTTGTAAAAACATTTTATCGAATTGTAACGAGTTAATGTGATGAGGAGGCGTCAGTTTGGTGGTGTTTAGGAAATCATTATCTAATGTTTGTGTCGTGAAATATTTAGTGAGCACCCTGTGGTTGAGTGCAGGAGAACCAAAATTAGCCTTCTTTTTTCCATTGGTGGTGTTGGTGGACGTGATGTTGTTGGCAGTTGATGATGATTTTTTTTGTTTGACAGTTGTGGTGCTTGTAATGTTCATTGCCGAATCGATTGCAGCCTGTGTTTCGTTTGCTTGGGTAGGGTGACTGGTCTTTCTTGATTTATTTTTGGTGGCACTCGCTACGGGTCTCCCTCGCTTTTTTTGTGCTGTGGGGCATTATGAGAGGATGAAATAAAGAATGATTTACCTTTTGTGTCGTTCGTGAGTGAAGGTGCAGGTGTGCTTACGTTAGTAAGGGATATAGTTGATGGCACATCTTTTGGGGGAGAGGGCAGTTTGGTGGGTTGTTTTTTCTCCTCTGAGACTGGTGGTTTATCTTCTTTACCAGCAGCTAGACTTGCTAGACCTGCCAGCTCCATTAAAGTAGTCGCGCCTTCATTTTCGTCAATGGCGGGCCCTACATCAGCTATTATAAGTTGGTCTTCATCAGAATCATCGCCCTGAGTAGGCGATGGCGTTTGTGATTGCCTTGCCTTTTGCCTCGTCTTCATTTGTTGAATTCTTACTCAAGACTTTACTCGTGTTATTGTTGATGGAGAAGATCGTGCAAGAATCTAAAACAAGTGTTCTGCAATGTTTGAGATCTCCTTCGAGTTAGAATTCAAATACACTTGTGTTCAATATTTGAGAAAATAATTATCGTTCGTCAGAGTTGTTCGATTTATATTTACTCGGAGAATTAAAAGGATTGGTGCCCAAAACCATTGGATAATTTGAACTTGTAATTCCTACAAAAGAGGGAATGCGTTAAATTTATCCGCCTATTCCCATCGCGCACCTTAAAACAATGTTTAAAACCATAGGTATGATTCATAGATACTATGAAACTGGTCTAGAACTTGTCGATTTATTGTAAATCGGCTATGAACTCGGCTTAACTTCAAAATAGATCAATTTCACACGGTTGTTTTTACACAACCAACCACTTGCTTTTGTAAAATAATCAAAATAAACAAATACATACTAATTTTATTGTTTGTTTTACACGTCAAATCTATTCTCCATATCTTGCTACACAACACCTTATTGAGATACCCGACAGAAAGTGAGTTTAGACAAGGTAAAATTCGAATTCTTTTACTACAAGAAACTAAGATGAAAATTCAATTCCAATATTCACGACGGGTTTGTGCGATTGTCCGAGTTCATTTGGTTGTTAAAAACAAAAAAAATACACTAGAAAACCGATGGAAGTTATGTTGGTTATACCGTCATGCATACGCTCTCTCAATTACTTTTTAAAATTCATATCAGCCTAAACTTTGTATATATCAGCTTTATATTCAATAACGATAACGCAGAGTTTGTTGTACATCACTTAAGTTCTCCTCTACAATTTACCTATAGTGACATGATAAGACGTGTCCACCCCTGTTGATTATTTTGGGATAGCCAACCAAAGGTTACAACAACACAAAGCTTTAAATAAATGTTTGTATTACAATTACATCTAATATCTCCTCTTGTTACTTCTCATCATCTTTGGAGGTTTTATTTTATGTTTGTTCTTTTCATAGTAAAACTCAATTCTGTCGTGAACGAGATCTTTTCTGGTCAAGAATCCAACAACTTCATTCTTGTGGTTGGTAACTGGTAAATGTCTTAACGACATGCTCCGGAATAATTCAAAAGTAACAGAAACACTAGTAAGATCACTAACGGTCAGGCAGCTTCTATTGACAAAAGATTCCAAATTAATTGTCATCTCATAATGTGTCTCTTCTATTTGATTTAACAACGGCGGTAATAAAATTCTTGGTAGGTCTTCAAGATAATGTTGAACTTCTTTTTGGGTCAATTCTATTCTTCCTCCAATCACAATGTACTTTAATACTAATAGTAGGTAACTCCTAAAAATGTTTAGTTTAAATGTAGCATTTGAATGTACCTCGAAATGATTCCGATATAACGTTTCTTTTCATCAACAATTGGGAATCCGTGATGTGCGGTTGTCTGTAATGTATTGATAATGTCACCAACAGTCGCTTTAATAGGTATGGTACAAACAGGAGTCACCATCACATCAATATTGCGTAGTTTGGTCATTTCAAACGAAGGCTCTCCTTCTAGGTACTAAACATTTTTAACATTTTGAAATCATGAATGACATACTGGAATATTCTTGACATCTATTTGAGCGTCATACAAGGGTTTTGAGAAAAAGTCACCAGTCCATTTAGAAATCATCAAAGTCAACATGATGGGTAGCAAGTATTGCAGATCATTTGTAATCTCCAATAAGATCACAGTCAACGAACTTTACAAAAGATTATAACATTACTTGTTCATAAAATCACTTACATGGTCATCCTAGATACTCCACCCATAAAACTACTGGCACCAATCAAAGCGTAGGTTCCTGGATCAATATCTAAATCGGGGAACAAGTTTTTTACAGCAGTTCCGAAGAACCTTCCATAACCTGCACCAACAAGTATCATTGGGACAAATGTACCCGATGCGATAGAAGCACCCGAAGTTATCACACTCATTATAAAATACAACGCACTAAAGACAGCTGGAACGAGCATTCCAAATTCACCAGTCTTGCCCCTATAGAACAGATGACGGATAGCATTTTCAGGAGGAACCAAAAACAAGGAAGCAAATTCATTGTAAGAGTTTGGAGGACATATAAATGAAACAAGAGATGTTCTATGACCATCTTCTCTAGGACTATGGAGGATAAGAAATTCAACAACATGGGCGAGAGAGACTTACCGACACCCACCCAAGAAAGATATGTAGAACCACACAGTCGACGTTAATATTACAATAAACATGACCTGAAGTGAAGTGTTGGGTTATATACAATAAAAGGTCCATACCTCAATCATTCTCATGGCTTTGCTGAAGTGTAAATACTTTGTCCTAAACTTCATCAACTTGACATTAAGAAATGTAAAAATGCTTCCTGTACAACCTCCAAACACTCCAAGAATTACAAAAATAGGAAGTTCGTAATAAGTAAACCCTTCGGACCGCCCCATGTCAAAAATGACGGTGGCTTATTTTTATTGAGCAATCATTGAAAAAACAAAAATCTTACATTTCACATTAAACCGACCCTCGTCTACTAAACTCAAGAAAATGTTAACAGTAAAAGTTGCAATCATTGTTCCAAAGAATGTTCTCCAAGTTAATGCTTGCGACCAATGTGAAGATGTCTCCTCTAATGCGAATAGGACACCACCGATGGGAGATCCAAAAGCGGCAGCAATACCAGCGGCGGAACCACTAAGGATAAAATCTCTTCTGTCCTAATCAACATTAAAAATTTATTTTTTTCAAAACATACCCTAGAGTTTCTAAAGTTCTGCATGAGCGGTAATGCGAAACCAAATGTTCTCGATTTCCATTCTGCAAATCCACCTCCGATAAGTGCACCAATGTGGATCATTGGTCCTTCGGGTCCCACTGCAAGAGATGCAGATACAGAACAGATTACACTAATGAACTAGAACGTCACAACATAAACAAAATCTAAAAATACCTTTGTGATCATTGTAAAGATATTAAGTGCTTTTGGGACACGAACACCATTTAAATATGATTTGACTTCCGGTAGACCACTACCAGCTGCCTCTGGCTATTTATACAGATCAATATTTATTTACAAACATAACACTAACCCAAAGAAAAATTACAACACTACTACCAATGATGACCAATGATAAGTTCATTGATACGTAAATCAAGTAGCCAAGATGTACCTCAGCATGAGATTCAAAATGTACAACTATGTTTGTGGTTAGTTTAGTATAAAAATATTCAACATACAATATTCCATGATTGAGAATTTAAAGTTGAAAATGATCTCTACAAAGTAGTGAACAGCCCATGCTACAAGCGCAGTAAAGAATCCTATTAAGATCACTGTTAACCACCTCCTTACATCGTCAACTCTAAAACTCTACATAAATGTAAATCAATCGATGAAAAATAGATCTCGTTACCCGCTCACTCCTCATTTTTTGATAAATAAAACGAACATCGCTTTCAACAGAAACGTAGTTAAGGCTCTAAAAACAGTTGTAGCTAGATGGTGAAAATGATCGCACCTCTATTCTCTTATCAAAGTGGCTTTTGTACGTTTGATTTCTTTCTATTTGATCTGAAGGACTTATAACCTGTCCTCGAACAACTCTGCTTTTCCTCCTTGTGATTTGTGTTGGCGAAAAAATGGAGGCATCGGGAGAATATCCAAAGTCATCATCCAAGTATTTATCTGCATTGAATGAAGAATAGTAAGGACTAGACACATAATTTGTTTCTCCATTATCTTGCGTATTGTGATTAATCGATGTTGTATCCAGTACTACGTCCCTCGGTATCAATGGTGTGCCCTCCTCGGAGTATCTGGGCATTCTTGCGGGTAAAATATTATTTTTACAATTTGTCTCGGAGTGATGCCACACAGAAAGTCGGAGTGCGATGAATAACAAAAGAAATTTTAAGAATATTTATGGTGCGTGTATTAATCCCTCAGAGTTACAACGATCCATCATAGTTTTCTTCTTCATGTCGATGCCAAACTTTTCCAGATAGATTTTCATGTTCTTTGCTTGCTCGGGATCTTTGTAATCAATACCATATTTTTCGTACTCTTTCAAAACTACATCTGGTTCATTAATCTCATCAAGCTCAATGTCTCCCATCAAGTACTTGACCCTCAGTAAAGAGTTTTTCAAATTAGTTGCATACTCAGGTGGTTGTTGGTCCCAAAACTTTGGAAAGTTTTCTCTCATGTAAAAATGGAAGCATACATTTTCCGAAGGGGTGTAGAATTTCCACCCTCGCGAAGCCCATCTGAAACTGATGGAGCTCTCCTCTCCGTGGAACAAATGTTTTAGGTAAGGATCTACTGGTACTTCTTTTGCTGCTTCTCTTGGATAAAATGTCATTCCCGCTGCTACAAATGCACCTTCTGCAGGTTTTCCTTGTAGATCTTTCAAACTAAAGTAAGCACCTCCTGGCTGTAAAATTCCTTCGCCGTTCCAGTTACCACCGCACATGATGTGAGTATGTACTGTAGCGGCAGCTGGTAATGTGTCGTTTTGTGAATCCCAGTCCAGAGGATAGTGACTAATGATTGATTTTGGAGGAAGGATTGAAATGTCTTTGAGTAGCAGGGCGTCCCAACTGGGGGAGAATCTGGTGTGAGAATCAACTTGGAAGATGTAATCCTCGTCTCGGTACATTGAATCCACCGTTAGCCATCTAGCGTAGACGGGGCCTTTAGCCTCTGTGGCGTCAATTCTTACTGTACGAATGTGGTCTTGATATTTTAAAAGTAATTTCAGGTCCGACTCAGCTGATGGATCGTCAAATCTTCCAACCGATAAACAGTCAGAATCACGATCTGAATTTTGTTGTAATACTCCTACATAAACGTTGTCTGGGTATTGCGCCGTTCTATATAAGCTTTGAAGTGTTCTCATGCAATTAATGTCACGATATGATGCAAGCGAAACAAAGATCTTCTTCCCCTCCATAGACTTGGGTATTGAAACGAATCTTTTTGATAACATTTTTGTTCTTGATTTGCCCTTAAGGGACTCCGAAATTTGAAGTAGAACAAAAAAGACGGTAGATGCGATAATTGCAATAATCGCAATCTTTCTCAATGGGACACCATTAATGGTTCGGGGTAGCCAATTATTGTTGGGTTTGTCTTCTGCTTCACCCCCCATATTTTACAATTTTTTCTTGTAACAAAGGTTTTTACTGTTTGTATGTTCTGGAAAATACATGTGAACATGTTTGTAGTGATTTTTGTGTTGTTCACCATTTTAATACTATTTATGTATTAATAGCTTGACAACAATCCTTTTATTTTTGTTCTAAGAACATGTCGCTGTATGTATCTGATGCACAACAAGGGGACGAGGAAATAGTTTACCAAAACAAAGACCAAGATGAGCATCATGTACTTATTGACAAAGAAGAGATGAATGGCATGAACAAACAAAAAGGGTACTCCTCTTTGAACCCGGAGCTCGGTATAAGAAGAGATTGGTACAGAGTACTGTTTTCAATCAGAGGGACAGTTTTGCCAGGAATAATATTTAGGGTCATACTTTTAACTTGTGTGTCTATTGGACTTTGTGTTCTGAGATACTACAAAATACATCTTCCAGGATGGGGGCCAATCGGGCACACGTTGTTGGGTGTTCCATTAGGCTTACTGCTAGTGTATAGGACAAATTCGTCTTACGATCGGTATGACCCAAGACATTATTTAATCTTCTAAAACTTCAAGATACTGGGAAGGTATAAAATAATTCATCAGAATTTTCAAAAATTAAAGGTAGAAAAATATGGTCGACCATAACAGCCACAAGTTTGAACCTCATGAGGGCTGTCAGGTCATGGGAAAGAACAGATCAACCAACTGGATTATGCGAATTAATTGTATGTTATGCTTATAGCCTTAAGCAGAGACTAAGAGGTGATCACTCCACGGTTGAATTTCAAAACATGCTTGTTCAAGAAGAATTGGATTTTGTATCTGACAGTGGAGACTGCCCGGCAGCAATCATGTAAGAATTTGTTTTTGTATTGATGCCTCATCACAGGATGTTAATCACTGATTGGATTTCAGCAAACTGCAAACAAATTAATGCCAATGGAACAAAACTTGGAAGAGTGGATGCGTTCATTTCAGAATTGATGAACGCAGAGAGTAACCTTGATCGGATCTTGAAAACACCGTATGTGTCTTGTTAATTTTCGACGAGAATGTTCAATTTTATAGGATCCCATTCAGTTACGTCGCACAAGTACAACACATTTTATTCCTATACCTGCTCACATTACCTTTCGTGATACTCGATGACTTGTATTGGTTTTCCATCGGCGCAATGTTTTTAATTAGTTATTCACTGTTGGGAATTGAGCAGGCAGGAATAGAGATTGAAGACCCATTCGGAACTGACCGCAACGATCTACCTTTGGATTCCATCTGTATTGATTTGTTCAGGAAATTAGCATTCTTTGAGAACAACGGAAAGTTGATCGAACGTAACAAATCAAAAAACAAATTCTTGTTGAGAAGTCCCAAAGCGAAAAAGAATGCCTCCAGCTTCATGTCATTTTTTTCTAATGCATCAAAAAGTAAATAAAAATAATGTTTTGACTCTTAATGATGTGTGTAATGTTGATGGGGTTGCCAATAAATTTTGCTTTTGATGCAATGAAAATATCTGTTCACTTCTCCAAAGATAAAAATGGCAAAGGATCCTGATGGGATCAAAGAATATAAAATAAATATCAGGAGTATTATTAAAAGAATTCGTTTATCTATTTCAATATTGAGGTCGATGGTTACAAACGTTGTCTTTCCGAGATCGATCTTGTCCGCGAAAATAAGGCCAATAGAATGAGAGCAAGAATATATAAAGGAAGTAAATTTCATTTTTAGAGTTTAATTCATATTTTTAGTTTTAGTCATCCTATTTAAGAGGATTGATTGCTTAGCTATTCACACAAGAAAAAAAACAACAACACGCTAAATGAAATTCATCCTAGCAATCCTTGTAGCTTTCGCAGCGATCATTGCTGTTAATGCAGATGTCGTCCGCTTGAGAAGAACTACACCATCCACCACATCCGCCCCAACCACAACATCTCCACCAGTCCAAATCACAACAACTGCCGCTCCAACTACTTGCCCACCATGCCCATGTGGAACCGTTGATGCCAACTTATCTGGCGACAACAATGCTTCCCCAGCCAGAAAATTAAGACGCAACGGCGATAACTGCCCAGTTTGCAAAGCATGCCCAACTACCACAACTGCCGCTCCAACCACCACTTCACCACCAGTTCAAGTAACCACCACAGCTGCCCCAACTACTTGCCCACCATGCCCATGCGGTACTGTTGATGCCAACTTATCTGGAGACAACAATGCCTCACCAGCCAGAAGACAAAGACGCAACGGCGATAACTGCCCAGTTTGCAAAGCATGCCCAACTACCACAACTGCCGCCCCAACCACCACTTCACCACCAGTTCAAGTAACCACCACAGCTGCCCCAACCACCTGCCCACCATGCCCATGCGGTACTGTTGATGCTAACTTATCTGGAGACAACAATGCCTCACCAGCCAGAAAATTCAGACGCACTGGTGACCACTGCCCAGTTTGCAAAGTATGCCCAACCACCGCTGCCCCAACCACCACTTCACCACCAGTTGAAGCTACTTCTGAGCCACCAGTCCAATCTACTTCTGAGGCCCCAACCACCACTTCACCACCAGTTCAAGTAACCACCACAGCTGCCCCAACTACTTGCCCACCATGCCCATGCGGAACCGTTGATGCTAACTTATCAGGCGACAACAATGCCTCACCAGCAAGAAGATTCAGACGTGCTGGCGACAAGTGCCCAGTTTGCAAGGTCTGCCCAACAACATCTGCACCAAAGGGAAATAACGAAAGTGGAAACGACAATGCAAGAGAGTCATCTTCTGCATCAACATTCGCCTTTGGTACCGCTGCAATTGTTGTAGCCATCATTGCTAGCTTGTGAATAACTGAAAAATAAACATTAATTTATTAGAAATTCTTGTTACGATCTATGTGTTTATTATATTATTAATGAATCAAGATTTATGCGATATAATTAATTTGGAATAAATAGATGAAGGTCTTCAGAATAATAAATTTTATTGTAATGTTTGACGTTGATTGTGCTAGTTGTTGATTTGATAAAATGACAGAAGAGTGCGAAGCGAGTTTTATCAAATCGAAACTTGGCAGTAGGGGTCATATTTTTGGTTCCGAACCAACTGGAAGAGTCTTTTGCTACTCCTGCAAATCACCCGGTTTGTTGAAGTGTGGTAATTTATAAAATTTATTGTGTGCTCAACTCTTAAGCAAAATGTAGAGAATGGATGTGCTATAATTGTCTAGAAAACAAAAAGTGTTCAAGTCAATCAAGCGACTGTTCGATATGTTGATAGTTTCAAGAATACTTTCGAATGTTGTTCAATTATAAATGATGTTTATTAATTGTCGCGACGAATGATAAATATCTCAACGAAAAAACTATATGGATTACATTGTCCGGACGTTTGTAATTTGTTATTGACCAAGTCGTTGTAGTGCAACTCACCAATTTGGATTTCAATTAGGATTACTCCAACCTTTAAAWGATCAATGTTTTATCGTTTGTTGCGTGTATGAGCAGACTCCACAATATCTCGTCTCCAATTCAACCCAAGAGCAATGAGCGTGTTACCGTAATCGTTCATGTGTGAATTTAAATGTGAATTTTACGATAACTCACTAAACCACAAAGTTGAAGCGGAGGCAACTATAGAATGTAGTCGGAATGATAGCTTTCTGCAAGCTATGAACCACATATGAAGAAGTCCACGAGCTAGATTAAAGAT
>JAOPGA020001160.1:0-34893 GCA_026419775.2 Acrasis kona | reverse complement strand
GGATCTAATTGATGACACTCACACCCCTGGGTATGAACAACAGTTTGATGATGAGCAAGAGCTGTTTGGAGGGTTCGATAATGAAGAGGACACCGTTGAACAAGACCCAAATGACGCGGATCTAATCGATGACACTCACACCCCTGCATATAGTGACAATGCTCTAACATCTAGAGAAGCAGAGGAAAGTAGTCCACCCTCTCACACACTTGTTAGAAGAAGGAGGTCTTCACGTCGGAGTGCTGCATTGAAGGATCAGGAACCTGCGCCTGTCACAACCATCGACCAGCGTCGGGCGTCTTTCGATTTATCCAACATTAAACGCCGTCATATGGGTAAACACTTTTTAATTGTACCTGCATCTAGAGGTTATGGATTAGATTAACCACTTTAAGCTCAGCTCTGTAGTTGTTGATTACTCCGGGAATGCGGTTGAATTCATGCTTCTTGAAATCAGATACATTTACAACCGCAATACTTCTATCAGCGGTAGCAGAACCGTCAGTGTAACTCAAGAGCAAGATGGGTATCGAGTTTAGTTTTCTTCGTGCTTTACAACTCTCTCATGAAGGTAGATTCTTAAATTCCCGATACAAAGATTTAAGCTTCCTACTCAGAGGAGCTCAAGAAAAAAAACCAAAAATTGAAATACTTTAAAATAGGTCGAAATTAATTTTTGATTTTTTCTGAAGTAATATAGGTCAAAATGCTCAAATATACATATCTGGGGTTTTTGTTGCTGGCTTTTCAACTTCACCTTTAAGTCAGCGAAAGTCAATTCAAAAATTCCCGATACGAATATTTGAGCTTCCTAAGCATATTAGCATAAGAAAAAAAGTCAAAAATCAATAAACTTGGGTTCGTGTCTAAATTAATTTTTATTTTTTTTCTGGAGCAATATAGGTCAAAATGCTCGAATATACGTATTCGGAGTTTTCGTCCCTAGCTTTTCAACTTCACCATTGAGTCAGTAAGAGTTGATTCTTTAATTCCCGATACGAATATTTAAGCTTACAAAGCATAATGGCTCCGAAAAAAATCAAAAATCGTTAAACTTGGGATTGTGTCGAAACTGATTTTTGATTTTTTTCTGAAGGAATATAGGTTAAAATGCTCAAATATGCGTATCCGGAGTTTTTGTTATTACCTTTTCGACTTCAGCATAAGTTAATATAGGTCACTTTTAAAATTCCCGATACATATATTTGAGCTCCTTAAGCGTACTAGCATAATAAAAATATCAAAAATCAAAAATATTGGGTTTGGATAGAAATTATTTTTCATTTCTATCTGGAGAAATATAGGTCAATATGATTGAATACACGTATTCGGAGTTTTTGTCGATCGCTTTTAACTTCAGCTTTGAGTCAGTGAGAGTTGATTCTTTAATTCCCGATACGAAGATTTGAGCTTCCTGAGCATAATAGCTCAAGAAAAAATCAAAAATCAAAAAGTTTGGGTTTGTGTCAAAAACAAATTTTAATTTTCCCCTTAAGAACATAGGTTAAGACGCTCAAATATTAGTATCGGGAGTTTTCGTCTTTGAGATTTCAACTTCGTTTTTGTGTCAGTGAAAGTCGATTCTATAATTCCCGATACGAATATTTGAGCTTCCTAACTATAATGGCTCAGGAAAAAAACAAAAATCGTTAAGCTTGCCTTTGGTATGAAATTAATTTTTGATTTTTTTCAGGAGTAACATAGTTTAAAATGCTCAAATATTCGTATTCGGAATTTTCGTTCCCAGGTTTTTAACTTCACCTTTGAGTCAGTGAGAGTTGATTCTTTAATTCCCGATACGAAGATTTGAGCTTCCTAAACATAATAACTCAAAAAAAATCAAAAGTCGTTAAGACTAGGTTAGAGTTTTTTTGATATTTCTAGAGCTATCTTTGATAAGAAGCTCAAATATTTGTATCGGGAGTTTAATGTTAAAGTGATTGGAGCAAAATTAAAACTCTTAATGCGTATTTTAAGCATTCTGACCTATATTACTTCAGAAAAAAATAAAAAATCGGTTTCGAAACGATCTTAAACTTTTTGATTTTTGTTTTTTCTTGAGTTATTATRTTTAGGAAGCTCAAATCTTCGTATCGGGAATTAAAGAATCAACTCTCACTGACTCAAAGGTGAAGTTGAAAAGCTAGGGACGAAAACTCCGAATACGTATATTCGAGCATATTGACCTATATTTTTCCAGGAAAAAATTAAAAATTAATTTCGATCCGAACCCAAGTTTTTTTTATTTTTATTTTTTCTTATGCTAATACACTTAATAATCTCAAATCTTCGTATTGGGAAATTTAAAAGTGTTTATTTGGGCCTATAGCCATTTATAGTGAAAACAATACGCATGCGACTTGTATAAACTACTTTGGAGTTTGTTGATATCTACTTCACTCCTGTAAGTGTCTTGCAGGAACTAGATACTTGAACCGGTATTGATTCACAATTCTTAACTTTGTATCAAACCTCAAAAGGTAGCGAGAGAAATAGAACTCGTTACTTGAAAGTCTAATATTCACAAGCAAATTGTTTGTGCAGTAACCACTGCATAGGGCGCCACCCGGGAAATTTAAAAGTGACTAATATTAACTTGTGCTGAAGTCGAAAAGATAATAACAGAATACATATGCAAATTTAAGCGTTTTGACCTATATTTTTTCTAGAAAAAAATTATAAATTAATTCTGACTCAAACCCAAACCCAAACCCAAACCCAAACCCAAACCCAAGCTTAACGTTTTTTGATTTTTGTTTCTTCTTAAGCTATATTTATAAAGCACAAATATTTATATCAGGAATCGACCTTAACTGATTCCCTAGAAAGTAAATCAAACTTCGGATGGAAGCTTGCAAAATGCTTTCCGCTACACATTAGAGGGTTAATGAGAGCGCAGACAAAATTAATTAATATAATACCAGTTAATCTGGCAGAATGGATGATTTGAAAGGAATCTATGTAATTTGCTTAGAGGTTCTGACCCTTTTGATTTTCTTTGAGGAAGCTGAAAATATGTATTTCCTGTGATCGCTTTTGTGTTTATTGAGTATATCCCTGTTGACATAATAGCCTTTATGACCGCTGTTCTTGGTACAATTTTTGCAGCTGCACTCATCGGATTTAGACCACATCCTAGCTTTTCTTGTAGCATCTTCCTCTTCTTGCTCACTCAGGTCAAGATTTTAGTCGGATTCTTCATTAAATGACTCATCTAATTTGCTCAAGTCATTGATAGAGTCAACAGATTGATTGAGGACAGTATAGATGAGCATACTATAAGGTGGTCAGAGTTGTAGAATGATATAATATCGCTAAAGTCCAGAACTCTGGAGGAGACAGTAGTGACGATAGGAGAGGCAAAGGATGGGCAGCGTGATATTCTGAGTTCAAATGAGAATGTGGTTGTCGAAGAGAAAGAAGATACGAGTGGACATGAGATCCAAATTGCACCACTTGAGGTTGGTAGGGCTAAAACCAATGGCCAACGTTTTTGCACTTCACAGCCAACGATGTAGTATTAAAATTAGAAACGGATGCCAGTCAGTATGCAATTGGCGGTGCGTTGTTCCAAATTATTAACGGGGAGAAGCGGTACATAGGCTTTCATTCTAGAGTTTTGTCACAAACTGAAATTAATTACTCTATTCCAAAGAAGGAACTACTATCAATCATATGTCATATGAACTATTACAGTTACATTTTGAGGGGGAAGTTCTTCAAGCTGCATACAGACAGCAATGCGTTAGTGTCCATGATGAAGAAGCTTAAAGACCCAAATGAGAACAGTGCTACTTGGCAGGTTGGATGGCAACCATTTCCGAGTTCGATTATGAAGTACATCATATAGCAGGAAAGGACAACGTGTTACCTGACGTGTTATCAAGATTGAATAACATCGTCTTGACGCACAGAGAGAAGGCATTGTTAGAGGAGGCACAT
Source organism: Acrasis kona (assembly GCA_026419775.2). Classification (NCBI taxonomy): domain Eukaryota; phylum Heterolobosea; class Eutetramitea; order Acrasida; family Acrasidae; genus Acrasis; species Acrasis kona. The sequence continues at coordinate 30,951 of JAOPGA020001160.1, read as the reverse complement.
GCTATTGGGCATTGGGGCGCTAATGCGATGTTCTCCTACATCAAGATATACAAAGGAGATACAGTCATAAAGAATCTAATGCAGAAGTGTCTAGATTTTTGCAAGAAGTGTATGATATGCCAAAAGGTTAATAACCATCGCATCAGCTACGCTTCATTATCAGAGGTCAAGTTCTGTTTACCCGGTCAGGATATCCGTTTTGATATTATAACCATTGGCCCTGAGAAGAATGACAGAGGTTTTAGATACATCCTGATCTTGATCGACAAATTAACATGTTATGTGTGGCTATTCCCACTAACAACCCGCGATTCGGTATCCATAGCAACCCCATTGCTGAACACGTTTTTAACGTTTGTGAGCTGGCCAAAGTTAGGCACAATAGAGTGATTGAGTATGAGCATTACGCTAATGGGGCGGTAGAACGAGCAGTCAGAACGACAAGAGATACACTAGTGAAGCTATTAAAAGAGCAGGTGATTGCAAGTCCAAAGAACTGGGATCTTGCAGTTCCAGCAGTAATGTTTGCCATGAACTCAAAAATTCATTCAGTGATCCAAGCCTCACCATTTGCACTGATGTTTGGACGAAGCTCGTTCAATGTAGTCAGTCCTGATAGCGATAAAAAATTAGCAGATGATCGTGAGAAAATGCTTCGGTTTTGGTCAATATTCAAAGATACAATTCCTTATGGAGTCACCAGTTTACGTAACAAGTATAGAGAGAGTCAGCATTACGCTCACAAGGTTGATGTCTATAAGGTTGGTGAGATCGTAATGTTGCGTATACCAAATCGAAACAAGGCGGAAGATAGTTACCAAGGACCGTTCCGTATAACCCAAGTATTGGAGAACAATACCTATCACTTGATCACCAAAGAATTTGTCAATAACAAAGCGAGATCGTTTTTCGAATGCAGTGACACTTCCACGGCTCATTAAAACCTCCGGATCCACCGAACTTCCGGTCTGACCGGATATTTCTGACAAAAAATCAGTGGTTCCTCCGGTTCCACTGGTTTGACCGAAATCCAAAAGTCACCGGTTTGACCGGTCATAGAGATCCACCGGATTCACCGGTCATAGTGAAATAATCAGAACTGACAACAATTGGCTATTAAATACCAACCAAATGATCAATTATACATGGCAGGTGTAATTTTGAGGTCAGCAATTTGGACGTGTTAATCACAATGCATGTTTTGAATTTGACGTTATACAATGCGAAGTTGCCACACACACGTATAACTTTATTTTATTAATTTTGGTTTCATCTCAAACTATCTCTGTAGTTAGATGACTTTCCTTGTGATTGTCGGCAGTTTGTTTGGTTGACTTATTTTTATTGTAATATGCTTCTATAAATATGAGTGGGTAAATTATGGCTTCAATTTTTTCAAAAAGGGCACAACGTCAAGTAAGAGGATCATCGGGCTAACAGAAAGTCAACTTGTCAGAAATATCCGGTCAGACCGGAAGTTCGGTGGATCCGGAGGTTTTAATGAGCCGTGGAAAAGTATTTGGATGCAAACAAATAAATTATCACAATCTTACTTGAATAAATATGTCTTCTAGTAATCATATTGTTTTTTGTCTTAATACTGTAGTTAAAATGACCCTCTGCATGTTTCACTTCATGGTCCAGGTGATGGTGGATACCCATGTCCGGTCAAACCGGTGGCTTTTGGATTTCGGTGACCGGTCAATCCGGAGACTTTTTGACCGAACGATTGCTTCGCTGTGTCCGGTCAATCCGGAGGTTTTAATGAGCCGTGGAAACTAGTAGACGAAGTTGTAGATACTGAAATGCTTGTCGATGACAGAGCAGATACATCGTTTAGGGTAGAAAGCTCTGATAGTGACATCAGTATAGATGAAACATCGTTGAATGTRAGAAAACCACCAACCCCGAAAAAATACAAGCGCAATAGAAAGACTTTGAATAAAAAACGTTAATTGCAATTATAAGTTGGATGACTGAATCCACGCAATATCTCATGTATTTGATGAGCGTGAAGCATGCAATATCTCATGTATTTGATGAGCAGGTGGACAGCAGTATTACTGTGATATGTCCGTACAAAGTAGTTCAATATATTACGTTTTGATGAGCATTTAAGATGCAATATCTCATATTGTGATGAGTTTGCTTTGTATTGGTGCTGAGCTGATTCAGTATCCAGTGAGTGGTATTCAATAGGATACCTGTTGCAAGGTACAGTCGTAACTTTGTGATACGATTGTGATGGACCGACGGGTTATTTCTTTTTTTAAAAAAATTACTCATATGACTCAAATGACAATTATAACTGTACCATAGTCTCTGGCTTGTCTGGGGATTGTGTGGGAGTGTTGTAACCAGTAATATCCGGTTGTAATCTGGTATGTGAAATAAATCAGATAAAAATTGGTCGAGTAACATCACTGTTATTATTATATTGTTAATCCGATTTTGCTACAGATGAGCTTGACATTCTTTGAAAACTTCAATAAAATATTTATTTTTGGAAACAATTGGCTAATTTGACTGAGACGGACAATATATTTAAAATCAATTCCGGAATGGAAGGAACAGAAGGAACTTCGGTAAATTCATCAAAATTAAACAAAACGCCGGAACTTGTCAAAATTCATCAAAACTCAATTATATTAGCAGCTAGCCAACTGCGATGTTAGCCTCCAGAATGTATGTATTTATGATGTTATATACACGTTCAACCCGATACCTTATACGTATCCTTGCAACATCAGAACTTTGGTTTTCAAAACCAATCTGGATACAAAGGACCGGAATAAATCTCAAAATGGTCATCAAAAACTTTTCCGAACAATCATGAGTGAGGCCAAGTCAAACAAGAGGAAGAGAAGTGAGGGAGAATCACATTCTGCAGATTATGAACCCAATCTAAAAGCAGATTCTCTAAAAATTGTCGATATACTGAGCAGTAAATACTTTTTGCATACTAACAACTACCAACGACCATACGAGTGGTTAGCAAACGATGTTTCCATGCTCATGAATGATTTGAAACAAGCCAAAGAGAATGGAGTGCTGTGGTACTTTTTATCCACCATAGTGCTGTCTCTAGATAGAGATAAATCTAACAAGCACTACATTGTGGACGGTCAACAACGACTCACCACATTAACCATATTAATGGCAGTGTCGCGACACTTTCTTCCAACAGGAGAAAAGCACTTTTTGGACGGCGTCATCAAGGGAACCGATAACATCCTCACCAAACAAAAGGGACATTTCCATCTCAACTTGTTCCATGAAGCTAAATTCTTTCAAGAATATGTTCAGGAGAGCGATGGCATCGAAAAGTGCCTCGAAATCGACGATGAAAGGTATCAATCGCTGACTGCCACTCAGCAACGCATCGTCACCTGCGTGAGAGAGATCAAGAGATGCTTGCCCAAGACGAAACGAGTGCCCAAATCAAAGATCGAACCGGACATTAAGGAGATTAAGGATTTGGTGTCCTACGTGTTGACGAATTGTCACATTGTGGTGATCGAAGTCAAGGATAGCGAATCACAAGCACTACGCATATTCAGAACGCTCAATGCCAGAGGAAGAGAAATCTCTCAAATGGATGCGGTCAAGGTGGAATTCTTGCAACGCATATCCGAAGAAGATGGTCAGAGGATCGATCAGGTGGGCAGGGAGTGGGAGAGCATGTTGGTGCACCTTGGCGAGGAACGATTCTCGGACCTGTTCAAAATGTTGTATTGTCTTCACACCAATAACACTAGTCCTTCGTCGCAGTCCAAATTGGACTCTGCCCACGAAAAGATGAAGGCAGTTGATTTTTTCGATGGACGCATGGTGCCGCTCTACAAGACCATGCTCGCCATCATCAACAATAACGTGGCAGATGATGGCGACGACGACGAGAGCATGGACTTGAACAGAGATGCACACGTTCATGACCAATCCGATCTATCAGACGTTGTGGTATCGCTGGAGTACTTGAAGATTTTGCCGAACGAAGATTGGAAGATTGTTGCCATACCCGTACTAGCAAAGTACAAGTACGGCGACGCTTACACTGGATGCAACAAATCATGCACCGCGCAACATGTCAAGAATATACTCAAGGCATTGTTGAATCGATATGCGTGGATGTGGATGGACCATGATGATGGTAAATCTGATATCAAGCAACGCAACAAGTTGAAAAAGGCCCTGATGGAGCTACTGCCGGAGTCAAAGTGGGAAGAAATCATTAAACTACTAAAAGACTTTAAGGACAAGCAATCGGTGATCGACAAGTTGAGCAAGACCAAGAGGGTGGAGAAATTCGATAGGCTTAATCGATTCTTGTTGTTGCGTGTTAATGAGGAAATGTTGGTCGAGTCAGGAAAGACCAGGTTGAATTTGGGCGATCAATTCGCTAGCACGCTGATATGCCATCCGTTGAGCAACGATACGAGTAAGAGAGGATTGGATGTTCATTCTCGCATTGGATTCTTGTCCTTGAATACGTCAGGTGCCGTGATGAATGGGAACGATAAGAAATTGTTCAAGAGCGATTATAGATTGCCCATCTCTGATGGTTTGACAAAAATTAATATCGACGGCATTGCTGTTCGTCATATTGATATCATGAAGAGGATTGCACATTGTTTTGATTTGCCCATCGCCAAGTGGGATTCAAAGTGGAAGAAGATGTCCCAATAAATTGTGTTATTTCTGATCAACAATTTACATTTATTTCAATTAATTTACATTCTTTACGGAAAGCTCGACTCAAATGTTTCATTCTGTCTGCTAAATCGTACTCTTTTTGAAAGTTCCCTCTTGTTGTGTATTCTTTCAAACGTTCTATCGCGCATCACAACGTAAGGTTTTAATTCTTCCGTTAGTTCTGCTTGTACACGCTCTCTGTGCTTTATACATTCTTCCATTTTTGTAGAGCCGGCAAGCTCACTTGTTATTTCCTGCATTTGTAGTAGTAGGATGTTAGCAATATGAAGTTTATTATTTACATTGATTAAAATCGAATTTCGACGGCCGCATTGATCACATGATAATTCTCGAAGCTTTATCCTGTCATTGTCTAGTTCTTTGATAATCTTCTTGAATGCAACAATATCATCTCGGCAATTATAGTCGGGTTTTATCTTTGGTTTGCGTGTAAAGAGTACAATGCCTCCTGCCATTATGTTTTACAAGTTGACAGCAGAGAAGGTTTTTTTAAAAATTCTATTTGAAGACGCGATGACAGAAATAGACGATAACCGAACCCGTCCTCGTATATTATGATACTATCAACATGTTTATTAAAATTGATGTTGTTGAGGATTGGTACTTATACAATAAAAGGTAACTGCTGCAACTGCGATGTTGGTTTCCAAGTCCTTGGTTACAACAGATGTGATCGAGTAGTACTCAAAACATTGATGTCTCCACCAAGATCGAAAGATGCAACTAACCATTAAATAATCAATCCTTCCAATCCGGGACCGCACTGATTAGAAAGAATGACCCCTCTTAGGATACTTCACCAAATTCATTTTCAGATTCCTCCAACCGCTACATAACTCTTCTATTCTGTCCAGTTAATCCTCGGTAATTTTCTAAATAATATGCTGAAATATACAAACACATCACTCAACTAAAATAAAATGTCTATGTTAGTCTTGGGGCTTTTAAAGGGGCATCACACAAAATGAAACTACAACAACCATGGGTCTTCAATAACGAGACCTTCTCTATCAACAGTCAAGAACTACATCAACAACTTGACAAGCCCAAACGCTTTGTGCTGTCGATACAGGAGAAGGGATGTGGTTACATAACAAGTTGGAGGATAGGGAGTCAAACTACAATTGATCCCCCAAAGGAAGTCCCCACTAACTCGAAAGTGCAAGATCACCAACCAGACACCAACAAAATACCGTACGTATTGGATAAAATTAGAAAAAAGAGAACGCCCCAATATAAAGTTGTACAAACCATTGAAGCTGATACCAAGAGTCCTGTTATTCAGATAAAGTCAATCATCAGAACCAAAATATCAATAAAAGAACTATTAAACTGAAAACGCTTCAAAGTGTCTCGCTAACAGTCAAATCTAATATCATAATGCATGAATGGCTGCCATATTATTATGAGATTCCACTGTTTGTCATGCCACTGAACGCGTCAAAATGCCCTCACTCCTTGAATTGTATCAACCAAGACCAATTAGACAAAAATAACAATTTATTTTGGCGAAAGAGACTTTGTTCTAAAAATTGCCAACGTGGCCAACACAATACACATAACAACTGACAATGACCATCCATATCCATTACCTAAGCCACTATTACCCGTTCCATGGTCTGAAATACCAAGAGAAGTTGTAACAGCTGCAATTATGAGGAGGCCAACAATGTACAAAATGTTCAAAACTTTGTGCGATCCACTAGTGGCATTGATTATGGACAATAATCCAATCAACGTAACGATAATGCAAACCACCGAAACAATTATGTGTAAGACGGATAGGGCCAAGTGACCAGCTACATTATAGGGTGGGCTTGCTCTGTAATAACTAACATAAAAGTCCACCTGCTGTGCAGAAAATGCCAAAGTTATAATGTCTATAATGACAAACAAACCAGTGTATAGGAATAGTGCCAGGTTAAGAATAAAGATTGCTTTTCTATCACCATCCATGTCAAAAAAGTCGCTTCCATTTCCTCCTTGATAAGCAGTTGAGGGGGACTCTGGAGTTTCGTTGTACTTCACTTGCTCTTGTTCCATTTTTCTTCTCTGTGTAAAATAAAAAAACGTTTTGAAGTTCCAAAAAGGTATTGTTACCTGTTTAGGATAACCTATTATTTCATTCGTTGTTGATTACAACTGACATATTGGACTGAATGGACTTATTGGACTAAAAGCAACCCTCCAATTCAAGTATATTGTAAAACCTTGTCCAGTGCAGGTGTGAGCGGATGTGGCAAAACGCATGAGATATTCAAGAACAGTGGAGCAGGATACGTTTTGTATAACACAGCGGGAAAAGATAAGGAGATGGACTACTTTTATGAGAGGATCAAAAAGAAACTAATCGAAATTAAATTAAGCCACGAAAACGTAGATAGTAAAGTCCACCGCGCTGCTGTGATGGCCGTCATCAAATGGATTTGTATAAAACTTGTTTGCCTCTTGAGTTTGTTGAAAAGCAACGCGGGATTGACCCTCTCCAGTTTCTATACTCTCAAATTAATAGCCAAAGCGCATTACGCCAACTGCTACGATAAGGTCATTGGTCTCCTTGACAATCTTGATTCCATTAAATTGCACAATAAACTGGTGGAACAATTGGGAGAGAAGGATCTGGGTTTTGCCTTTGATGAAGCAAGCGTGCGTTGGTTGGAATGAAGTGGACGCTGGCACAAATTATCAACAAGTACAAGTATGTGGTGTTTGCGGGAAAATCCATCTCTCTGGAACACGGAGATGTACTCGCATCGTGGAGATTAATGGAACTAACATGCGGTAGGCCAAGGGTTAATTCGTTAACCATTTACAAATTACAAAACAAAAGGAGCCAAGGAAGAAGTTCTAGGCCAGGCAATTAAAGATTCTTTGATTATCACGTTGAGACGGCAGTCTCACAAGCATCCGATAAATTCCTTGTGGAAGAAAATCGCGAACTCGTGATTCACACACTTGAGGATATTGCAGCAAGGATGATTTATGGTGAAAAGATTGCATGCGAAGCAGGCGAATACCATTAAAAATACATTCAAAGAGATTCGAAAATAAAGGGAGTAATGATTCCTTGACCAAAAAGAGTGAAGACGATACTGTCATGAGTGAGGATGATGGTACCAGCGAGAGCGGTGAATCCCCCAAAAAGAAAATGAAGTATTTTGCAATGGAAAAAAACATTGCAATGTTTAGTCATGTGAATAAGATTGAACAACTGGAGAGGGTGAATCAATTGTTGCAACAGCAACTAGATCTACAAAATCAATGTAAGTCACACAACACACAAAAGTACTCAACATGTTATTGTAGTGGGTGGAGGTGGTCAATAATCAACAGTGAAGAAACATTCAAATCATTGAAGAACGAATCCAAAGGAGAAAGAATTGTTGTGGTACCAAACAAGAAGGAATGAATGTGATGGGATGTCAAATAAAGTTTGTTGTTGGGTTCAAGAGAGTTGAATGAACTGTCCACATGTTCTAATGTTATACGAAGAGTTGAGCTGATTCATTGTAAACGTCTCCTTAACGGGCAGAATACTTGTCGGCAAGTGAGTATGGGACTCAAGATGTGAGGTGCTTCCAAACTTATTGCTCGCGATGGAGTTGGAATTCTGATGCTTTAACGCCATTGATGTGGCCCTTAATCGATTTGGTCGACGCAAGTACCGTGTGGTGAGTCTCTTCCAATAATGTTTATGTCTACTTCTTGACACCGTCTCTTGTTGTTCAGTACTTTCCTCTATTTCATTCGTAGTGTTTGACGTGCGTGCAAAGTAGTTCTAGATTTCTTCACTTCCGAATGTATCCTCCGCTGGTGTAATGCTCCACTCAAAGTGATGTCCATGTGCTTTCGCTAGGAGCCCTAATTCTTATAAATTCCTTAAGTCGTAAGTTCGATGGTAGAGCAAAAAATTATGTGACATAAAACCTTGAGGAGTCTGTAAATCCCGAGAGCTCCGCTCTGCATGGAGCCAGATCAACTTTTAAAAGTTCCAGGTTGGCCAATATTATTTCTCCGCCTTAGGAGACCCATCGAAAACAAGAGATTTGGGTCATCAATCGTTGTGATGCTGAGTAGGAGGACCTCAGTTAACATTCGTGCACCAAATCCAAAAGATGAACACCATGAGATGAGCGGTCAGCTTCAGAAAATGGGTGCCATAAACAAAAGTTGGAAAGAGAGGTGGTTTGTGCTCAGCGACAAGAAGTTGTTCTACTATAAAAACCAAAGGGCCACAAGCATGAAGAGCTTTATAAACCTTGAAAATGCCTACGTTAGGGTTAGTTCCACATGTTGCATTGAAATTAAATCTTTTACAGACAGCAGAGGAATACTCACCAACATCTAACTGTTTCGATATCGTTACACCTGAGAGAGTGTTTCAGCTTGTTGCACCCAACCCAACCGTACTTAAAGAATGGATGGTGTCCATACAGTCATACTCAACAATAGTGCCGGAAAATGATACAATACGGAAGATTGATGACGGTATAATCCAAAAGGCAAAAATAAAAAATGAAGAGGACTTGGAAACGCCAGAAGAGGAGGAGAGAAGAAGGTTAAGTCTTGACAATAATGAAGAATACACACAGGATGAAGACGATCCAACATATAATGACTTTGATCTCATCTGCAACAGCATACAAACACCAAGGGCAGCAAAGAAGGACTTCAACTATGATTCCGAATCTTTTAATAGGATACAAAGAATGAGCGTTTACGTTAACAGAGCCATTGTTCAGTAATATAATTGTACATTAATTTTTATCTGTTGTTGTAACATTTTCTTGATCCTTCTTGGCAGGTTTTGTTTTCACCTGTTGTTGTTGTTGTTTGACTTCCGCTGGTGCTCCCCACATCCATCCCTTAAAAGAGTCAATGTATGCAGATGCTGCCGCTGCGACGGGAGTGACTTCTATTACCTTCTCCGTGTTGTCTTGATTAGATGTTGTTTCTGCTGGTACCTTGGTCTCAGTGTCAGTCTTGGAATCTTGATCGTGCTTGATGGTGTCAGCTGCTGCGGAGGGAGTGGCTAGTTGGCTAAATATCGAATTGCTAACCAGGGAAGAAAATAATTCACTCACAGCATGGGACACACTCGCATCCTCAACTGTGACGCGACTATTTAAAATGTCTTTTGGAACCTCAATCTTGTTTTTTTCCAACTCAGCAATCAGCGCCTGCTTCTCAATGTGCCATTTTTGTCTTCTCGATTCCCAGTCATTCTTTTCATCTTGAGATTGTTTGTTTAATTGTTCGATTTTTTCTCCTCTCTTGATGCATTCCTGCTTCAACATTTTTTTTTGCTTTCGTAACTGTGATTTCCTTACAACTGTTTTTTCCAAAAGATCTGAAAGATTATCTACCGAGTGTTCTAGTAGAATTAGCTTTCTTTGCAGTGAGCCTTTCAAGTCGCGGAAATGAAGAGAGTGCGTTCCTTCTTCTACTTTAGATTGTTCCTCCTGCTGCTTTTTGGCTAATTGTTCTGGATTCGCCACATCTAAAACTTTGCCGAATCGATTCAAAAGGTTTGAAATTAGTAGGCCAATTCGTGCCTCGATCACCACTTGCGGAGCAACTGAGACCGAGTTATGTTGATGAGACGGATCAGGTATGGTCTCTGCCTCAAGCGCACCCAATTGAGACAAAGGTATAAGGAATTCTGATAACCTTTTGTTTTGCTCTTCCAACTCACCAGTCTCATCAATATCATTATTTAAATTCTCCAAAACGACGACTTCTGTCTCCCCTTCTTGTAGGTTATGATCCTCCAAAGATTTTAAATCGAGGGGCGTGTTTGGTTTATTATGGTCATCTAGAGGGACGGCATCAACCTTCACTGACAAGTCTTCTTTGGCCAGAAGCGCTTCAGTTTCTGCCTCCTCCAACAATTTGTCAAAATCTTCGTCATCCACGGCTTGAGTATCATCGTCTAATCGAGAATCCAAGAACTCGTCAAAATCTCCAAGGTCTGCCATATTTCAATCTGTTTGATTAATGCTCAGTTACAACGTCAAAAGACAAGTTTATTTAATACACGACTTATTTCTTTGATACATCAATCTCATCAAACTCCGGCACGTGAATTTGGGGTGCGCCATGAAGTGCAAGTGCAGCTTGATTGTCATATCTCTTCATGACTGTCAACCGATACCCGCCCACAACGAAAAAGGACGTACCAAGAAGCAATGTAACGATGAGTGGCCCGATAAAATACTCGACCATCATTTTGCTCTTATTGTTCCAGTTGGTGAATACATCAATCGACAAGGATGGTGCGGTCTCTATCCCAATGATCAATGGAAAGAAGATCATAAAAAGCTGAAACACAACTGTTATACTGAACCCAATTAGAGTAAAAAGCGAAAATCTTTTCCTGTCTTCCCGCGGTGTTAACTTCCATGTTGAATAGATTGCCAAAGATGCAAACATAAATCCTAATAATGAGCATAGTGCCTGAACGAGCTCTTGCACGAGCTTCCAGGCGATCAAAAAAATCAACATGAGTCACTAAAGCGAGAAAAAGATGAAATGTCATCATTACAGCCTCCATAAACAATATTATTAATGACAGAACCCGGTACATGGCGGTCAGTATTTGATATTTATTGTCATTATAATGGTCATAATCGAGTGACGCGTGCGTTGTGGGAACATCTGTTGTTGCAATATCTGTTGTTTGTGTTGTTTCTGCGTGTATTGAATCAGCCATGCCTCAGTGCAATATATTACATAAAAGTTGTCAACTTGGATGAGACATCAAATGTAACAAAGTGAAAAATATATATTGGACAGCAAATAGAAGATGATATTTTTTCCGCATTAAAGCTTTTTTGTTTAAAAGTATTTATTGACGCTTCCATTCCACTGACGAACGTTGAACTTGCTTCGGGTTTAATGGAAGCCCTACTACCCTAGTAATAGTATTTTGACATTTGATTTTTAGACGTTTGAATACTAAAACTGGAAAAGGCCATACATGTTGCTTGACCACAGGGAGGCCTCGCAGTATAGTACTCGTAACAGACCTTCAAAGGATGGAAAGCCGTTGTCTTATTTTACTGAGAGGTCTGAAGTACTTGTAAGAATAGGTCCTAGTGGGCTTTTATATTTGCGCTTTTTACAAATCACCTTCGTGTTCCTCTTTGTGCTAAGCTGCATAGAAATTGGTCATACGTACATTTTTTACAAGAACAATCCCACAAACGAGAATGTTATCTGGAGGCTGTCCATTGCTAACTGGTCGCCTGCAGAACCAAATAATTATAGTGATTCAATAATATTAGCAGCATTGGAGGGAGCTGCTCTTGTGTCTTTTTTGCTCTACGTTCAACTGTTTGGCATGTATAGAGACCGTTTGAACAAGGGTGCAGATAAAATCATTCGTTCCGTCTCTGAATATTCGGTTCACGTTAGGAACGTACCAAAAGACGAGCCGCAATATGGCACGCTCAGATTACGTAAATTTTTCTCTCATTTCGGAAGAGTGATTGACGTCAAGGTAACAAGATTCAATCTTTTGCACTAAATCATTTATAGTTTGGTTTGAACAGTGGTAATGTAAACAAGTGGAGGAAGCAATTAAGCAAGTTGAGCAACTCCATACAACATTGTCAAGCCATGATGCAGACGAGATCAAGTTTATTGGCACCCTACTTTAAACTCAAACTCTTCAAAGAAAAGAGAGCACACGCCAAACTAGAAGCTAAAATTAAGGAAAAACTGGAGGCAGATACCTTCTCCTGCACCGGCGACGCATTTGTGACTTTTAACTGCGAGAGGGCGCGCTTCATGTGCCTTCACTACTTTAACAGGCCGTGGATCCAAACCATGTGCAGCAACATGCGCTTCAAATCTACTCCAGAAAAGTTGGTAAGGCTCAGAGTGCAAGAGGCCAAGCCACACACCGACGTTGTCTGGGAGAATCTAGAGTATGGATTCTTCTCGCGCCTACTACGTCGCAGCGTGGCCGTCATTATTGCTCTAATCACCATGGGCGTGTGCGTGGTGGTGTCGTATTACCTGACCTACGTACAAAAGGTCACCATCAAGGACTACTTCAACGGATACAAGCTGAGCGGCATCAATTATGGAATTTCGGTGGTGATGGTGGTGGCAGGTATCATTGCATCAAACATCATGTACTCGTTGGGTGATTTCGAAAAGCACAGGAGCAAATCGAGCAAAGCAACCAGCCAGCTCATCAAGCTGGCCGTCATGTTGTTCTTTGTGGGAGTGGTGGTGATGGGGCCCTACATGGAGACTGCCACCAACCTGTCACAATTAGTGCCGCTCATCGAGCAACCGCTCGAAGCCTTCTACGAGAGCAATGACTTTTATTATCAACTGTTGACTTCGTTCGTGACGGCGGTGGCATCCAACGTGTTGATCCAGGTGGTTCAGCTGCCTGCTTATTGGATTTATGGAAAGATTTGTGCGCGATTGGCAGTCACGCAGGAGGAACTCAACAAGGCCTACATGCCGCCGCTCTATGATTTTACGTTCCGTTATTCCAATCAGCTGAGAATCATCATGTTGAGCTTGTGCTTTAGCGCGCTGTTCCCTCCTGGTTTGTTCATCGCATGTGTTGGATTGTTGGCTAGTTTCCTCGTGGACAAGTTTAACTTGATCAAGGCATTTGCAAAGAACAACAAGGTAGAGGATCACTTGACGGAGAATGCCGTGTGGTGTCTGTGTTTGGCTTGGTTGCTTCGTTACATCCTGTTGGCCGTTAGGGTTTACTACTTGACCTGTTTGACTCCTCCCCTCAGCATTACGAATCCATATCTTTTGAGCTATATTGCATGCAGTGGTACTTACTTGATCTTCTTGGTGTTGACCTATGTATTGAAGAGCGGCACCAGCACGTTGGTTCATTTGTTTTGTTGTAGCAAGTATAGATTCCCAGAGTATGTCACGGATAAGAAGGGCATCTCTGCACCTGATCCATCTCTTCGTCTATATAATCCTCCCATCACGATCGAAGAAATCTTGCGCAATAAAGTAAAGAAGACAATGATGAGCAGTCAAATGACTCTATTGCGCACTCCTAGCGCGATCGATAATGAATCTGTCACTTGTTCGACGTCTAGTCCTGATGTGTTGCAGAGTCCAATGCAGGACATGGACGTGCCGCCTGTAGTTGTATCCGCCACTGCGCAGCACGAGTGGGAGGAGGAGGAACAGGAGGCTTTGCAAGGTCCTACCATTGCTGATTTACAAGACCACGTACCTCAACACATGACTGTTGGTGATGTGGTGCCTTTGATTGAATCTCCTACTGATGCACCCTATCTGATCTCTGCCGTCTCACCCTACGATCAGAAAGATATTGAAATGGAGTATATGACGCGTGATGTAGAGCAGATTGATGTGGATATTCCTGAGAGCAAAGGTGGTCAATTTGTGCACACTTTGAGTTTGAACTTGTAAAATAAATTCAATCAATTTTAGACAACTCTTAGGGTTTTTATTAGAACCAAATTGAAATCAGCAATATGGCAATGAACCACACCATCATGGTGCTGGGTCGGAGCGTGTTTGACGAGGAGGTGACACATCTGGGTGCTCTGCTCGCAAGTGTTTGACTGTTCACATCAGCACAGTCTGAGGCTTTGCTGATGACGACTGTCTCTCCGGCTGCAATGTTTCTCAACCATACTCTCTTATAGCCGGTGCTTGGTAGTGCGCTATTCACCACATTGATGACGTCTGCCTGTACGGCATCGACTTGAACTTCTCCAGATTCGAACCAATCCCAACCTCCCTGAGAAGTCTGTAGTCCATCCACTCTGAAGATTTTTGAGTCTCTGTACCATTTGTAGAGCGGGGGGTTAGTAATGTTGTAGAATGACAAAAAGTTTGCAAGTGTTGAAACTCCGTAGGTAGTATCCACAACAATGTCAACGTTCAACAAGAGTGACTTAAAATCAGTGTTTGTTGTATACACTAGATTGTTTGATGGTGGGATGAACAGATTCGCACCAGCATTTTCCACAAGCTGTCTAACATAGGAAGCATTGCTGAAAGTAAAACTGGCTAGAATACCGTAAGTAGGGTATGCAGGAGTGTAGTAGGTCCAAGCAATGGTGGGTTTAGTAGATTGGGCGTTGCTTGCTTTAGCTTGTGAAATGAAACAATTCTGATTAGTGACAATTCCGTTGTACAAAGTGTTTGCGGAGGCCTCTGCATTGAAGAACACCGAGTAGAATTTCACCCACTCTGCCCTGTTTGGTAGGCCAGGGTCTTGTTCCAAGGAGGTTGCAATCGTAGTGTTTCTTGGATCAGCAACATACCCTCCAAATACAGCATCAACGGTCAAGAGTTGCTGAGAGTAGATGGTCTTGTTATACTGATTTAATTGTTCAATTAAATTTGAATTCACTCTGGCTTGAATGCAGGGAGAGGTGACGTCCTGATCCACATCAATAAGCTTAATGGCGCTGCGATATCCAAGCATCTCAATTACTGAGTTGGAGACAGTATCAAGGGTACCAACTCTACTCACGGGTAATGAGAAGTACTTTGGTGGTGGTGTGACTCCAGTAATGGATGGTCTAGGGGTACCGCATTGGTAAAGAACGAATACTTGACTAGTGAAAAGGTTCTTTAGTATCTTGTAGCTTTTATAGTATTCAATTGTGAACAACTTTGCAACTGTTGGTTGCACCTTGTCGGGGAAGTAGTCCTTATTCTCATCGTAAGATGTCACACATCCTGATAGAATGTTCTGTGAAAGCACACAGTGAAATAAAACGACGAGCAGGAAGAGTGATCTGTTCATTTTGTGTAAAAAATATAATCCGACGGGAAAAAGTTAATCCTTGCTCATTGGGTATTATATTTTTTATTTATAGCTGTAACTCCTTCAACCAGTTCTTTGATCATTCAGTTGAAATTACCGATTCAAATTGTAAGCTAACATGACCCTCGTGTCACGTGAATAAAAAAGTAAGATTGAGGAACTTTTAATGAGCAGTACAGCAGCGAAGAGGACAATCCAAAAAAAAACATAAAAGAATAATACATTTTACTTTTCAACCAAATCAGGCACATCATCCTGTTGCTGTTCTTCCAAATAATGGTCAACATTCATTTGATGCAAACCCAAATCTTCATCTTGTTCAAAACTCCTGGTATACGTCTCCACGGTCAATTGTGGATCTGGATCAGGTGCATACAAGTTTTGAATGTAACTGTTGCTGACCGGATCATCCAATATCAACGTGAATGGTTCGTTACCAGTCTCTAGCGCAGCTAATTTGTTCAAAAAGGCATGTAGGTCGCTCTTGGGTATGCTCATGCCGCTATCGCCAGTGTTGAATTGATTCATGTTTGCCAATTGTTCTCTGAGCGATGCAATGAGACCTTCGATGGTGGTGAATCGACCGCCCATGCTTCCCTCCGTAATGTCCAATTCCACTTGTGGTATCTGCACGCTGGCCGTTTCTGATTTTAACAAATCTCTGGCCATGTCCTCCGGTGCCTCCACTTGGAGTATGATGCGAGTGCCCTTGTCGGCAATGGCACCACCTGCTTTGACTTCGTTGGTCCTGAATCCACACTCGTCGCACGTGAATGCCATCAAGATGATTTCTTTAAAGTGAGGTATTTCGGTGACAACCATGTTGAGCATGCCTGGTGCGCTACATGCTCCACAATTCTCTGGAAAGTGCATGATTTCCTTTGGCTCTGCAGACGTGAAGAATTTATCTTGCAGCCTATCCGCTTCCTTCTTGTCGGTGATCATTGATGTTGCGGGTGTTGATTTTTGTTGTGATGATGATGATGATGCATCGGATGGTGGTTCTTGTTGTTGTTGTAGACTCAATCCTAGCGATCTATTCATTTCATTGGTTCTCTTGTAGTAGGTGGCGGTGACTTGTGGGTCGTTGTGACTTAATCTCTCCACGTTGGAATTACCGGATGGATCGTCAATGATGACGGTGAATGTTCTTTTTAGATCCAAGCACTCTTGTAGGGTGGCCACGAAGGCATCGATTTGATCTGCCAATTCTGGGTGCATGACGCGACGTACTGGTTGTTGATCTTGTAGTCCTTCGATGGCACGAGATAGAACTCCTTCCAATGTGTTTAATGTTCCTTTTTGAGTGTTGGCTGGCACTTCGAATTTGATTTCTGGAATGATTAAAGCTGCTGCATCGCTCTTGACGATTTGTCTGTTCAAGTCTTGTGCGTTTTCTACTGCCAATTGTAGTTTGACTCCATTGTCAGAATAACTACCACCAAATTGTACCTCTTGATTTCTGAAACCACATTCATCGCAATAGAAACTCATCACAATTAATTCCTTAAAGTGAGGTATTTTTGTCAACAACAGACGTGTTTGTCCTGTTTCGTGACAATTCATGCACAAACTAGATATACTCTGTGGCATGTGCTCTTCGCTCTCTACATTATCACGAATGGTTGGAAATAACTCCTCGTTTGGTGTGTGTTCTGACATGTATGCACGTGTTAAATTGAATGTTTGAGGAGTCAACCCAACAATTGTAACCAAACGAAAACATGATGAACATATTCAGAACAGTTGCTGATCTGCTCCATCTCTTGAGCACTCTTATACTTTTATATAAGATGTATAATCTTAAAAGCTGCTCAGGTAACAAACGATCAAAAAAGATCAACTAACATTTCATGTAGGAGTCTCCCTGAAAACTCAAGAACTTTATTTGTTAGTCTTTATCACTCGTTATACTGATATATTTCACTATATCAACTTGTATTTGACCGTCATGAAGGTTTGTTTGGTGCTCATGATTTTATTCATGTCTTGTAGATATTTTATTTGGTATCAGCAGCTGCCATCGTATATTTGATGAACACAAAGTATCGCAGCACTTATGATGCGGAACATGATAAATTCCCAATAGTATACTTGTTGGTGGGTTCATTGGTGGCATCGCTAATCTTTTGCCGTCAATACTCCCTATTCGAGATTCTCTGGACATTCTCCCTATTCTTGGAATCAGTAGCAGTGTTGCCACAATTATTCCTGTTGAACAAGATCAAGAGATCCGAAGCAATCAACTCTCACTACTTATTTGCGCTGGGAGGATACAGAGCATTGTACTTGGTCAACTGGATATATCGTTACTTTGCCGAAGGATACACACCCTATGCAGCATGGATCGCAGGTGCCATTCAAACAGCACTATACGCAGACTTTTTATACATTTACATCAAGGCAGCCGCAGCAGGAAAAATTGGAGATTTACCATTATAAAGATTCTTGTTTATTATTTAACCACTCTGGATCAATCATGCTCACATTCATTACATACTTTTTGTCAGTCTGTACCAAATCACCATACACAATCCACGGCGGTGCGTACTTGAACAATACGCTGCTGGGGTGAATGTGAACGATTTGGTCTCCTCTCAACGTAGTAAAAGTAACGTGGTCAGCATTCCTGCGTGCCACGTGATGAAAGTGTCCCTTCAAATAACACATCACAATGACTTGAGATGGACTGTACAATGAATCATATCCCTGTGCATCGTCATCGTGAAATAAACTGTTGGTCTTGAGCTTGAACTTTGTGGTGTACTTTTTGAGTTGACTTCTCACATGCACCGCACGTGCCATGCTGCGATGATCAATGTGATTTTCTTGACACCAAGTGATGCGTTGATGTGGATCCGTGATGCGTGCGTAGGCGTGATAAATGTTCATGTACGTGAGTAGATCGCCCTGTATGACTGCGAATTTGTTCTTGCATGCATCCAACACCTTGACGTGTGCATCGTTGGTGGTCCATATTTGAGTCAAGCTGGTCATTGCGCACAACGTTAACATGTCCGCTCCACATCCCTTGTCACATGCCTCCAACAAGCACTTGCTGATCCTGCAGGGAATTGGCATTTCACACATGATGGTTCCATGACCCTTGGTGAGATGTGTTTGCGAGTCGATTGCTCCCAGCAGATAAAGTGTTTCCAATGCCTTGATCATGATGGCAGTTGGCGGCGCGCTAATGTAATCAAAGTGATGAACATTGTTGACTCCCAATGCCTTGAGCTGCAGTATCATCTCGGTCGCTTCGCTGATTTGCATCTGTGGCGTTGTGCTGGTCTTTAGGTTACGATCGAAATGTTGTTTGGTGTACATGCGGTAACAGTGGCCCGGTTGAGTTCTTCCTGCACGACCTGCACGTTGAGA
Organism: Acrasis kona; assembly: GCA_026419775.2. Taxonomy (NCBI): domain Eukaryota; phylum Heterolobosea; class Eutetramitea; order Acrasida; family Acrasidae; genus Acrasis; species Acrasis kona. The sequence continues at coordinate 12,056 of JAOPGA020001160.1, read as the reverse complement.
TGCGCTGTGTTTGCTTACTGGTACTTTGACTAGTGATTCGCTGTCAGCGTATGGATCATAATGTCGTTGTTTGACCACTCCGCAATCAATCACGTAGACGATGCCTGGTACCGTTACGCTGGTCTCTGCAATGTTTGTGCTGGCGATGATCTTGTTGGTAATCTTTGTGTCTTGATTGGGCGTTAGTGCCTGTAATTGTCTTTCCATGCTGAGGCCTGCATGCAGCGCAAGCACCAATACATGTTCCAACTCAATCAAGGACATGAATTGTTCAATTTCATCTTGACCCGATAGGAACACAAGTATGTCTCCTTTGACCCTTTGATTTTGTATCAAATCAACACAAAGAGAGGCGCTCTCTTGAATGTAGTTTTTGACTGGTTGTGAAGCATAATGAAGGGTCACCGGGTGACATCTTCCCTGGACGCTTAGTATAGAACACTCTTGTGGGCCGTCGAAAAATCTTTGAAACATTTCTGCATCTACCGTAGCACTACTAATGATGACGCCGAGATCCTTCCTCACCTTTAAGATCTTTTTGATTAGTCCTAGTACAAGGTCCGTATATATTGTGCGCTCATGGGCCTCATCAATCATTATGATGGAATATCTACTTAGTAGTGGATCCAACATCATCTCTCTTATTAACATGCCGTCAGTCAAGTATTTGATTCTAGTGACTTGTTCGCTGCAACAATTATCAAACTGTATTGTATATCCCACAAGATCGCCAAGTGTAGATCCACGCTCTTGACAAACACGCTGAGCAACGGTGACTGCCGATACACGCCGCGGCTGTGTACAGGCTATACATTTACCATTGCTTGTCCAACCTGCTTCGTATAAATATTGTGGTAGTTGCGTTGTCTTTCCACTTCCTGTCTCTCCAACTACAATCAAAACTCTAAATTTTTCCATAAGGTATATGATTTCAGTACCTTGAAGTTTTAGTAGGATGATATTGAATTTACGTACGATGTTTAAAGATTGGAAGCTCTTGCCTCTGTTGATTGAGTGATAATTGAGCTAATGGATTGAAACACACGCCAAGAGAACCCTCATCCAAAGCATTTTTATCCAAAAGTACATCCTCAGAAAGCAATCGTGTCCCAGGTTTCCAAAACTTTCCATTCATGTTTCAATTGAAATACATTGTAACGAAAACATTATTACAATTTTACATTTTATTGTTCCATCACGAACCTGAGCGCTGCACACCACTCTGACTTCTCCTCCGCACTCGATGACTGTAAAAAAAAGGTTCTATTTACTGTTTTGTCCTTGATGGCGATGCAAAATATTCTCTTCTTCTCTCCCATTTGATCGTCCACCTCGGCACCAGCCAACGATATAGAACCCTTCTCGTTCTTCAGATCCCTCACATCCTTAAAGTATCTGAACGAATCCCTCTTCAACACAAACCACCGCTTCTTCCAATTCCTTCTAATGTTTCCTTCTTTTATTAAATAACCTTCCTTAATAATCTCACTATATTGCCTCTTCTCCTTGGCTCCATGTTTGTTCAACAAATTAAAAATGGTGGTTCTAATCTGCTCGTCTTTAATCTTGGCACAAAGTTGAAGAGGAGTGCTCGATTGTAATTGATTACAAATATTCACATTCACTGCCAGTTCCTCGGTGTTGGCCTTGAACTGACACAAACTTTCTATGAACTCTACATTACCTTCCGTGACGGCCATATGAATGGCTGCGTTACCGGAGGTCGGATGTACCAAATTAATATTAGCACCACGGGTCAGTACATTGTTACACATTTTACCTGAGTGGGGACTGCAAAGTGCTACCAACATTAAAGTTGTATATCCATAATGATCGAAATGATTCACATTGAATTTTTCAGTCTTTAATAGATGGCTTACCAATTTGTTACTTTGACTTGAGATGGCGCATGACAATGGATCTGAAAGTAATTTGTTATTGGTTTCTTGTTCAAAGGCTGCTCCTGCGTTGATCATGGCGTCTACGGTTTTGATGCTTCCACCAAGACATGCCATGAGGAGAGGCGACACTGCGACGGGTGCGCCGCTCTTCATGATCCATAAACTGTATACAATCTTGTGTTGCGTGGATTCCTTGATAAGGTAGGGGCACGCGTTGGCTACTGTTTCCAAATAGCATCCACGCTCTAGCAAAATGTTGACTGCGTCCTTGATTCCGAATACACATGCCACGTGGAGCGGACTAAGATTGTTGAGCGCCGGTCTGTCCACCAATAATCTAAAGTCTTGACCAGTAAACATTTCTAAAAGTTTCAAGTTGCCTGATGCCACAGCAAAATGTACTGCGCTCAATCGGTATGTGGGTAATAGGGATTGGTTCACCATCTCCACAAAGTTTGGAGTGTTGGATTGTATTTTCAAAACAGTGTTCATGTCTCCTTTCATTACAGCCCACAAGAATTCATTGTGCTGTAGCTCCAATTCCATAGCGTCTGTTGCTGCCTTACCGCACATGTGTGATAATTGTAGAATGATGAACTTCTGATAACGGGTTAGACTATTGAATACGTTTTTACTTACCTCCATCGTGGTGAATGATGTGTACGTGTATGAAGATGGTTGTATACTGCAGTAGAATTCAAATTGGCTTGATATACTAGGGTCTCTTCTTTTTTTCTTGCCATTCGTGCATGCCTCGTCATTTAAAGCATCAGCTTCGTAATGAGGTAGTGCAGGTGTTGAGATGGAGGAACGAACAGCCCTCTTCATGGGAGGAGGGCTATTTTTGTTTAATATTCTACTATAGATACTAAGAAATTCATGGAACTGTACATCACGGTTAAGCCCTCTGGTGCCAAACTGTATTTGTACATAGTGCTCGTAAAAATCAAGCTCCATTTTGGCTTTTAGAAGAATCTCCAAGCACTCTTTCATGTCACTAAAAGATATTTGGTTTGAACCATCTGGGTCGAACTGGTCTAAAATTCGTCTTGCCTCGGATTCTTGCTCGCTAGTTAATTTGTGGTCAGCTGTAGGTGACACTGAGGTTGGAGATGATGGGGTGGTTGGAGAAGAAGTCTTTGTTTGCTCCCTATTCTTTGGATGAATCCATGTTGTTTCTTTTGTTTCTGGGTTGTAATAATAGTAACGTTTATGTGTTTCATCCCAAATCTTTTTATTGGTATACAATGGATATATAGCTGCTTACCTCTTTGTATCCTATGAGTGAGGCTCTTGGTGCGGATACCCTCTGTGCAGGGGTTGTCATTTTAGAGACAGGTGTCAAAATCAGTTAACCGTTGATATTTTCCTCACAGCACCAACTGTGATTGTTGGACTTGGAGTTAAGATAATAATATCCTCTCTTGATCTTCGTAGCGTTGGATGTCAGAGATAGTAATCAATTTAATATCGTTATTGAAAATTTTAGCATCATCACCAAACACCTCAATCAGAGTGGAATTGTACAACTGAACAAATTGTCTATATACTTGCTTAACAACTCTTTCGCCCTTTACAACTACCCTTCTTTCACCCCTTTCGTCTTCTTCGATAACACCGTCTTGGACTTCTACGGTATAAATGATAAAATGTTGTACCTTTTTAGATACATCACCAGCCGCTTCGTATTCAACAACCAGTAATCTTCTCAACTCCCCACCTTTACCTCTGTAACGCAATGATTTATCGACAGCAAACAACATTTCAGCTTGAGAGACTTGGTGATCGTTTGGTACATAAAACTTTTCTTCATCTCCATGCAACCGACGAAATATATCAATAATCTGTCCATTCATGAAGACGTAAAGTATGAAGTAATAAAGAAGGAAGGAGGTGAGCAAGAACGCCCAACCATAAATCATAACAGTCGTCAAAACACCGTAGACACCATGCTGTTCTGTTCTCATAGAGTTCCAGTACAGTTTGAATGCATCACCATCTCTCCACCGAGCATAACACAAGTCAACCAATAATATTAACAATGGATCCAGCAATGTGTTCACACCAAACAAAACTACAAATCTACTACCAACACCAGGCACTTTTACCCTCACGCACTGAAATACCCAAATGAAGAAAACAAACATTGCGAAGACAACCATGTTTATCAAAACACCACTAATCACAACTCCACATTCATGACCAAACGTCAACCAATCCCTTTCATACTGCACCCATACAATAACAGCATTTGGTTCAAACGTAAGATACGGCGCCTTTGCAACAACATTCAAATATAACCACTGCCCGAAATAGTGTAAATACAAGCGAAGCCAAAAACAAAACACAAACATGAATAAAGAAACATAAAATAAAATTCTTAATGGAGTGTTCAAATCCATGTCATTTACGATTGCTTTAATTAGAAATCTTGTGCTTTTAAGAGATGTCAAGTGTTGATCGTAACCATCTGGTTTCATCAGACTATAAAAGTATTTGTGCGGCTTAATCATGTCGACGCATCGTACTGGATTTTGTTGTTCGTCAAATTGACTGGTTATGACGGGTCCAGTATTACTGTTTTCTTGGTTGTAATGTATCTGGAAATAAAGGTTACCACACCACATGTCTACATCGTCCTCGTATTCTGCTTGCATATCCCGATATTGGCGAATAGCAGGATTTAACCATCCTCTAACCATGGGACATTTGAACTTTCCTTTTATTAAAGTGCGTCTCGATGTCTCCAATGGGAAGGACCCCCACGCCACACATACGCCAGGATATTTCCCATCCACTTGAACGAGTTCAAACGTGATACATATATATGGTTTTCTCTGGCTAGAGATGGGCACTGTTAAAGATATGGATTCTGAAATATTCAAATCCAAATCACTATACATGCCCTGGTGCAGGAATGGATTGGAACATTTACATATGGATATTGGGTACACTTGTGATCCCGCGAATTGTTTGCTGCCTTTGGTTGTAGTAATGTCACCACATATATAATCTCTTATAGATGTGACTAATGCATATTGACCTGCAGGTAATTTGTCCTTGACTCCGCGTATTAGTTGCAAATCGACGTTAACATGAGTTGGCTCGATGATGCGGTTCAATTCTCTATGTCGTGTAATTTGGCCGAAGTTATCTCGATAAAAGTTCTTTCTGCCTTGAATCATCTCATTTATTCCGCTCTGTACCTGTGCGAAAGATTCGTTCAATCTCTTTTGTTGTTCTTCATGTTTAATTTGTCTCCTCTTTGAAAGTGTAGACGCATCATTGCTTTGCTTTTGCAGAGATTTATTTTGCTCTTGTGCAGCTCTTTCGTGTGAAAGTTTGATGTGCTCTATTTCGCGCTCATGTTGTCTTTGAAGTGTCTGTCTTTGCTCCTGCATTTGCTCAGCAATGGCCGCTCTCTTTTCGTCTACATCATCAACTCCCATGCTTGCAATCATGACTGAGATATTTTGTGCATCATTGTCAAAGTCTAGTAAATATTTAGCTGCTCTATGATTTTTGATTTCCTGTTGTACATCTTTAAGTTGCTGGTGATGGGTGTATTGGTTATTGTTTGTCTGAAACAATGGGAAGTAATCCTCCTCACTTTCATTATCACTAAATAAATCGTCATTAACAATGAATACATCCGATCCCCTTTGGGACATTGTAGTGGGGCTGTTACAAAACAGAGATTGTAAAGAAGACTTGGTGGATCAAATCAATGGTTAGTTTGCATTATAAATCCAATGAATATTTAACTAGTATTGGAAGAATAGATAATTAGTATTATTGAGGTACATGTTGTTGTTTGTTCAGGTTGAATAAAAAGTCGCATCAAAAATAAGATTTTATTATAGAACTGGTCCTCAATGTGTTTAAAACAACTTTTATTGGAAGTTGATATAGAAATGGTAGACAAAGTTTTCTTCAACATCAATTATGTCCTTGCCTACTAACTTCACTCCTAGCACTTCTAGAAATAATTCCCTTCCTCTGTCATTCTCCTCAACATACCTATTTACTGTTTTAGGACACCCACCTGCCACGCTCATAATATCTCCAAAGCATCCTCATCGATAATCTAATAATAACCTAGTTTTATTTTTAAATTGTTACAAAAAAGGATACGAGACACTATTATGAAATGCAACCAAACAGACGTCATAATCTATTCATTGACACAAGTGTACAGGACCCAAATTCTTCGGATTTTCCTGAAAGTTTAATATCAACAGATCAATATGTTTTCCCGTCTTGTGAAAAGAAATTATCTCCAGGGAATTCAATATTGCAGCCTACAAAGTCGCCACTTCAATCTTTCACTTTTCCTCCGCAGGATATCACAAATGAAATTTTCGAAGAAGTTGGTTTTGAGGAAGAATGCGTGCATCCAGGAAAAGTGTTCAACAACTCAAAGAGGACTCCAAAAGATTTACCTTCACCAAACTTCCCACATCATTATAAAATCTCTGAACAATCTGGGCACAACATGTCTGACGTCATGAGAACCATTAAATTTAGTTGTGAAGAATCAAGATTTATTGTAATGGGACTGGGGTATGAGTGTCATGCTTTTAAAACAGTTGAGGAACTGTGGTCGCACATTAAAGAAACTTATCAGATTCGGTACAAAACATTTTTGAGGAGATTCTCCAAACCAAATCAAGTTCTAGACTACCTACCAGAATTTCATCAAGTAGCTCCGAACATTGAACCAATATGGATCGACATTCAAAATCCATCCAACGATGACATGTTGGTTCTACAGGAGCACCTTGGTCTACACTCCACTACTTTGAGCGAATGCACTTCTGATAGCAAATCTGGCGAGAAGTGGGATAGCTTCGAAGAGTATTTGCTCTTAACCATACATGCACTGTCGGTGTCATCTAATCTCAACGCAAGTTCAAAGCACATTACAAAAGAGGCACTATCGACGCAGGGGCTGACACCCCTTCAAATTCTCTTGTTCGACGTAAGTTAATCAACTTTGCTTTTTTCACATTTGATAGCATTGTATCGTGACCATTCACAAACAACCCATATCTGGCCTAGAATTAGTCATGAGGAGGGTAGAAAGAGAGTTCGAAAGGGAAGGGGACGCGATTCGTAATCCTCAAAAGACATTTACAGTATCTGCTTCTAATCAAGTCAACGAACAATTCTTTTCTGATTTATCCAGATCCAATTCCTTCAAATACAATCAAACAAGAAGGAAGAAGCCAAAATACCTTTCGTCCTCCGATCCTGTTATCAAGGATGAATCACATTCATCAGGTGATGGTGGAGAATCTGGAGGACAAGATGGGTCGGATCAGAATGAGCAAGAAATCGTCGATACGAATCGTCGAACTGCTCTTCCAGGATCCGATTGGGTCATGTATGCTATTCTAGATGCATTGGCAGATCGATACATTCCAAATGTAGACATTGTCGTGAATCAAGTTGATACATTGGACCAATTGATTGCAAATTACAATGTCATCACCGACTCCAACACGCTGCTCAAGAGGATGGGAATCGTAAAGAAGACGTTGAACGCGCTGAGAAGAATGATGACGAACAAACATCAGATTGGAACGGATCTAATCAGCAGAAGAATTCGCATGATCACTCCATGCGTTCAAATTTCCTTGCACGATGTGGTGGATCGATTGACATTGGCGTGCGATCGATTGGATGAGGCTGCCAATAATCTCGAATACATTCAAAAGAATTTTTTGGCGAGAATGCAATTGTCAAGAATTCATTCCATAAAGTACAAGAAGGAGTTGATGAGGATTATTACGTTGATAACTGCGTTCGTCGTGCCGTGTGATACGATGATACAGGTGATGAGCATTTCCATCAATACGCCCGGTATTGATTATGATGGACTCGCTTGGTGGTTTTGGTCTTCTTTCATCATTATTCTGTTGTCGTTCGTCATCATGATGATTGTGAGGCACAATCTTCGGCTCAAGGGTAGATAATTGATTACATGTGTTTTAAATATAATTGTAATTTATGTAAGTAATGGTGTTTCATCCAATATTTCTTGACGACTTTTACGAGAGTCTTTAATCTTCTTGTACTCCTTGACCACCTTGTTCTTGACGGATTTGACCTTTCTTAACTTTTTATTCATTCTCCTTGCACTGAACAAATCAGCAATGATGCTGTTTAGTGTTTCCTCTTTTTCGTCGCCTGAAGATTCGATATCAGAGTTGCAAAATGGTGGATTGAACACGACCTCTTCGTTGGTTATGCTCTCGTAATCAACCACCGTGATCAATGGATTAACGGTCAATACCCATTCTTCTTCCTCCATGTTGTCGCCATCAACGGGCTCAAACAATGGATTCTTCTCAATCAACCACTCCTCCACATCTTCTTCATCGTCCTTCTTGACTACGTTCTGGAATATGCTGGGGTAGAATTTCTTGTACTCCAACTCCAACTCTCTTTCCTTCAAATCTCCCATTCTTTCTTTGATTTGTCTGATTCTTTTTCGTTTCAGATTGATTTCTTGAGTCCTCCTGATCCAAAAATCAATCAAGCACATCAAGACAACAATGACAGTACTACTAACGACAACAATAATGGACAACACTGTACAGAAATCTTGGAATTGCTTGGATGGGAAGGTATCAACAAAGAATAACAAACCAAAGAAGAGAGTGAGAACAATAGATATCAACACGATATACTCCAGTAGGTTATGGAACTTTTTACGGAATGGTACCGCATGCATGTGTAACAATAAACAAACAAACATTGTCAAAGTACCAAACACAACCACGAGCATACTTGGCAGGAAGGCGTTCATGGTGGCCATAATAGTTTTGCGACCCGTAATAATCAGCTCCCAATAAAAATAATCAATCTTGAATCGAGTCAATAAGAATTTGAACCTCATTCTAAAGTTCTTCATTCTCTGCTTCACCACGGTTAATTGACCCTCCAATTCCAACAAACCAGCGGCGTCGTCTGCTCCATTCGTCTCCAACAATGATATCTCATGTTGAATTTGTTTGGACTTTTTTGTCAAGTATCTAGATAACAAGAACAAGCAAGAGAACAAGACAATGGTTCCCAAACCAAAAACAACAAAAATAATAATGGACAGAGGGAACATTTTACCCCACTCGCCCTCCATCACATAACATCTCACGTCAGGTGAAGCATCCATGGTCCACGACCCATCAGCTTGTTGCGTACAAACAAATATTTGTGAACCTTGCTGCATGATGAATAAGAACATGAAAGAGATTAGCGCAGTGTAAGAATTGATAATCTTGTTCAAAAAGTTCATCATTTGATGTCTAGTTGTTTTATGCGACGCTAACCATATGGAGAAATTCAATCCCCATATCAAGATGTTCACCAACATGATGTAGATTTGGATGGACAATGTTTTGATTTTGAAAATCATCTTTTCTGATATCTTGTTTCTGATAAAATCTACTTGTTCGAATATTGCAAAGTTGCCTTCTTGTTTGAACCTAAAGTATTTGATGTGAATGTATTGTCCTATTGTATTTGCAAATAACGTTCTACACTCACCTGATAAATACAAGATGACGAATGCAATTAAGAAATAGAAGGGAATGCAAGTGATGACCCACCATTTTACTACAAAGGTCATTTCGGGGATGATGCACTGTGGAGATAAAAAATCAACGTTAAAGTTGACTACGCTGGAGGCAACAAGCGTGTTGTCGACTGTGGCTGGCCACTGGATATCAAAATTGGAAAAGATTGAAATGACCTGCCAATAGCTAAGGGCAATGGATATGGAACTCAAATGTGTTACTTTGGTGCTGCTGATTGCGAAGAAGACGACGGTGATCACTCCCAATCCAACGAGTGCCAACAATAATTTATACCAAGCTCCTTGCTGGCACTCGTGGCATTGATTGCGGAATTTATAGTAATTGGGCAGACAAAGACCACACAGATTGGTGGTTGGGTCATATCCCGGTGCACAATTATCGAATCCACCAGCGAGGCACGAACTTGCAGGATGACATTTTTTGTACTCGAGGGGACGTAATCGAGTGTGCCAAAATCCAGCCAATGCATCGGGTATAGTAATGTTACGACCGTTACAGTTGGCACCTGGTGGACACTCTGAGCATGGTAGCTTTGGATCGCTATTTTCATAAAAGAAACCATATTTACACTGACAGTCCGAGAAGGAGCTTGAAGCTTCTGCAGAATCTGTAAAGAGTGGACACTTTGTACAAATGGTGGATCCTCTACCGGATGCATACGTTCCGTTGGTACATGGTATACAATTGAACGTACCATCAATTGGTTTGTAATAGCCTGGTTCACAAGGTCTACATGGTCTATCATACAATGAAGCACCCATACCTGGTCCACATGCTGTAAAATCAAAATTGTTATAAGCTCTTAGCGACTGATCATTAGCAGCTTCGTTATACATGACTCCATCCTTCATGTACCAATAAATCTTATCGTAGCTAACCATCAGCCTCGTACTTCCATAAGAATGAGCTAGCACTGGACATGACAACGATGTTCTTGATAGTCGAACGCATGGAGCTTTCGATATGAATTGTCCATATCGCACATACATGGTAAAAGTATCGGTCATGTTTTGAACAGTGACCACTGTCGTGATGTTTCCGATGGTCATACTGGATGATGGCGTGATTGATGTGATGATTGGTGATTCATGAAGAAGTAATTCATCGCTGTTGCTGTATCCTGTTTCGCTCACTACATGTACTTGTATACGAGTCAACGAAGTGTTGCTCGTTATGCTTTGTGGTAACAAACAATCAACAGAATATGATGTTGCATTCTTCGCAGGTATGGTGATGCTGTATCCAGAGCCAACTGCTGAAAATACACATGAAATAACAGTGTTCATTCTTCTACCAAGTATTTGAACAGGAATGTCTACTCTTGGTGATATCTTTGGGGATACATTGGTCAATAGTGGTGGATCAACTTGTGTCACGTATTGTATTTTAACGTAACCAAATGTAACACCATTATCAAATGATATGCCCAATACTACATCAACAGGGAATATGACATCTTGATTCGAACTAATTTTGCTAAACATGGGTACGATCATTTTGATTTGATTGTTTGAAGCAATATTAAAGTTGTACTCGGAGCACAATGCAGTATAAAATAGTGATGATGATGTGCTGAATGTACACAGGGTGTTCGATGGTGATATAGTTGACATGGATGGTAGATTAGTTGCTGTGATGGTTGCATTGATATCCTCATAAGCCAATGCTATATTCTCCGTATTTAATGTGTTGGGTGAATAAAGTGCAATCAAAGTATATTGGTCCCTCACATCTAATCCATCAACCAATACCTCCACTGGAGAATTTGAACCTGATCGATAGTGTACTAATTTTGTGGATGATGTAACTTCAGGTACATCTCTTGTGCGTACGGTTGGACTCAAAGAGGGTATATTTTGTAGGATCAACTGAGAGGGACTCATGGATAATACATCGACTTGATGGGCAACTTGATTTCTAATGATTTGTATAATTGGAGAGGGTGGTAGCGAAGTAAAATCTCCATTGATGATCAGCTGAGATGTCATACGAGAAAAGACCATGCTTGGATGGATTGTTGTGGTCGTGGGTGGATTAATCATTGTTAAACCACAACAGAATGGTAAGTAATAGGGATGGTTGTTCGATGACCAAGCTCTGTATTGTAAACTGTTAGTCGTAATTAGCGCGTTGGTCGAAGGCAGCACACAGCTAGAGTAATCGTCGTTACAGTTCAACTGGAGTACCTCATCTGCATTATATAATTCAATTCTAACTTGACCAGTAATACTTGGGAAATTAGAGAACCCAATCGTAATGTTATTACCAACTGTTCTTCTGTTTATGACTGTTATGCTCGGTACAATCAATGATGGTTGTGGATAAATCAAGGAGAGCATACCAGGATTATCAATCATTACATTATAAGAAAATACTCTGAAGAATATCCTCATGGGATAAGCAAATGGCAATTGATATAGCAATGGAGATTTGATCATGATTGCAGTTGAGTTGATGTAACTGATTGTACCCTCTTGTGACCATTCACTATTTTCATCGTAGAACGTAATTGATAGAGGCATGTCATTTGAAAATTGAGCACCGATCATAATCA